>JAADKT020086666.1:0-10057 GCA_011763395.2 Chrysaora chesapeakei
TTCTCGGAAAAAGTGCGTATGGTCACCCCCGTGTCCCCCATGGCCTAACCTAAGAGCAAATACCGTAGATCCCCGAACAAGCGTTTTTGGAAGGGGGCTAATTCGAGGGGGGGGGGGATTAAACGAGAAGTATTCATAAAAAGTTCCATTAAATCATTTAGAATCTCCTCAATTATGGTAGTTCAATTTTTTGACATCGGCCCCGCATTTTCCTCAGCGTTTTTGTCCAGAATATTTTTCTTGGATAAATGAAAAATTTCAAACAAATTTCAGGAACGTGGTCAAGCAATAAGTAGTCTAGCTGCTTCGTTTTCAAGAAATATGAACATTTGAATGGCATATCGCTATAGTAGCAGAAGTTAAAGGCAGAGTTTGGACAAGGGAAAATGAGTGAAATTGCATCAATTTACAGGCACGTTTGTGCGTGAGAGGAAAAGCAAGCATTTATTACGCTGTTGGTATCTGAATTCTGGGAATAACTTCTACGATCTACATAATCTCGAATTTAAAAAAAAATATTCAATTTCAAGTCGAGCGTGCTTTTCATTTCACCAACAGTAAACCAAAAGCGTTTGAAGTTTGAATGAGCTGCGTGTATATAATTGTATATCTACTACTGTAAATCGAAAAACAATTTGTTTTATTTCTGAAAGGAAAGAGCTAAGTCTTTCAATCTGAAGGCAAAAAGTAATATTAGATTGCTGGCTTGTTCTTCCGACGTGTGTTGATTTTTAGCTGGCTTTTCTCGGTTAAAAACTGGCCTAATAACTTACATAAGAAAGCATTATACTTCTTTAGATATATATCCTACCTTTGATCCCTTCCAAATAAGATTATATATTCAACTGAAATGGTAGAGCGAATGGACTTTTCTTGCTCGTGAATATTGTTAGATGATCACAATCTGTTTTTGGTCCGCCCTGTTGCCACACGCTATTGTGTAGATCACGTGATATTATGCAAATATGGATAATGGCTGCCTGTGCCCACTCACCTGTTACCACGACTTTTCTGTTTGACTATTTTTGTTGGTATTTTACAATTTTTTGTGCAGTACATATGATTTGACTCAGTACAAACGAGAAAATTCTTGCCTCGGTCAAACGAGTCTTAATTTTTTGGAATATAAAAGTGGTTAGGCTTCTATCTCTACTTTTGCAAAAAAACCAAAACCGTCATCGTGTTTGACTTTGTCTTCACTTTTTACCTGACAGACATGGTCCTTGGATACATTCAAATGTATCCAATTCTTATTTGGTAGCTATTTTCAACCCTCGCGATCATTTATTGCAACACCATCAACACACTTCCATATCTGCTTTCATGAAAGATTCCATCTTCAATGCCAATGGTTACCTGTCTTAATGAATCATCATCACATCTCCATAGTTCTACTTACACTCAAAGGGACTAGCCGAAATTTACCCTATTACCCTAAATAAAAGAATGAAACAGCTGGAAGTTTGCTCTAGTTAATGAAAAGCTTGTCAAGTGAAATATTTTATGATTCAAGATGAGAGGGGTTCACACCAAAGACACGACTGTCCCTGGTTGCTGCATACGTGAATTGACTATAATAGCTACATGAGCCGTATTTACAACAACTGATGATTCGATGTAACTTGACTTGATTTGACTTCGTTGACTTGATTTTATTTGACGTGACTCAATTTGGCATGACTAGACCTGACACGACTGGACCTGGCATGATTTGATTTGACGTGGCTTTGTTTGGCTTTCCTTTGGCTGACTTGGCTTGATTTGACTTGACTTGACTTGACTTAATTGAATTGACTTGACTTGACTTGACTTGACTCGACATGACTTGACTCCATTCGACTCGACTCGACTTGACTTGACTTGACTTGACTTGACCTGACTTGACTTGACTTGACTTGACTTGACTTGACTTGACTTGACCTGACTTGACTTGACTTGACTTGACTTGACTTGACATGACTTGACTTGACTTGATTTGACTTGATTTGATTTGATTGACTCGATTTGAATTCAAAGACTTGATTTTAATTGACTGGTGGAATCGAATCAACTTTGATCAACTCAATACAGCTCATGTCGATTTAGCATGACTTATGACTGGCCCACTTAACCGTGAATTGAAATGGCTACTAAAATTGCCTATTTCGAAGCACTTTGGTATTAATGTGAGATGGATGTTAACCACATGAGATTGCTTTTTCTTAGTTACAGAATTGACGACATCTGAAAGAACAGAGTTGTTCGAAAAAGAGACCTTCGCAAAATTTCATAACCATGAAGATTCGTCCTTCAGTTATCACAGCAAACGTCATGCATCAATAAATATCTAGTAAAAAACAATCTAGGCAAATGCACTGCAAGGCGTGTTTTAATTCCAACGCTATTGAAGGCAAGTCCCCTAATCAGTAAGGATTAGACCCTGGCAAAATATCAAACATCGTTTCTCCCAGACCTTGAAATTTGCTTGTCAAACACAGTGTTTGACCGTTCGGTCACATCACAAACATACACTCTTTTTCTTTATAAGAACCAGGAAATTTTGATTGAGGCTGGCTGTTCTTAAATTTTTGCCTTTTTTGAGCCTGGAATGATCTTAATCTGTTCTTAATTCCTTGGTTACTGAGACATCTAGATTTTGTCAGTGAATGTCTTTAGTGGTACTAGGATTGTGTAAAAATGAAGCATGCTTGTCTATTTCATTGTTTGCTAGCTTTTTACGTTGTCTGACTGTCGTACTTTCATATTTAGCTGATATTCTCAGGGCTTATGAAAACGCACAGCCTCAGCTTGTTCTTATTTTGTTCTTATAATCTGGGCAAAATCCATGCTCGTGTTCTTATAAAATTGTTCTGGCAAACAAAAGAGTGTATGACAGAATCAATATTTCAAGTAGATATAATTTTAGTTAAAATAGTTTAGTTGTAGTGTTTTATGTAGCCAACAGGGTTTTATAGGTCTTCGACCTTCTATTTCCCTTACAATTTATATTTGTCAAACATTTGAATTTTGCTTATCGTGCAATGATTGAACGTTTCCCCACACCGCAAACGTTGCTTGAAAATTTAAATACGCAAGATTAGTTGGCAGTTTGTATTAGTTTCAACTTTTTGTAGTCTCAGCTTTTCGATCCGCATCTGGTTTTAAATTTTGCCTGCGTTTGCTAGTTAGTTAGTTAGTTAGTTAGTTGGTTAGTTAGTTAGTTAGTTAGTAAGTTAGTTAGTTAGTTAGTTAGTTAGTTAATTAGTTCGTTAGTTAGTTAGTTAGTTAGTTAGTTAGTTAGTTAGTTAGTTAGTTAGTTAGTTAGTTAGCGAGTTAGTTAGTTAGATAGTGAGTTAATTAGTTAATTAGTTAGTTAATTAATTAGTTCATTAGTTAGTTAATTAGTTAGCTAGTTAGCTAGTTAGTTAGTTAGTTAGTTAGTTAGCTAGTTAGTTAGTTAGTTAGTTAGTTAGTTAGTTAGCTAGTAAGTTAGTTAATTAGTTCGTTAGTTAGGTAGTTAGTTAGTTAGTTAACTAGTTAGTTAGTTAGTTAATTAGTTAGTTAGTTAGTTAGTTAGTTAGTTAGTTAATTAGTTAGTTAGTAAGTTAGTTAGTTAGTTAGTTAGTTAGTTAGTTAGCTAGTTAGTTAGTTAGCTAGCTAGCTAGCTAGTTAGTTAGTTAGTAAGCTAGTTAGTTAGTTAGTAAGTTAGTTAGTTAGTTGGTAAGTTAGTTAGTTAGTTAGTTAGTTAGTTAGTTAGTTAGTTTGTTAGTTAGTTAGTTAGTTTGTTAGTTAGTTAGTTAGTTAGTTAGTTAGTAAGTTAGTTAGTTAACTAGTTAGTTAATTAATTAGATCGTTAGTTAGTTAGTTAGTTAGCTAATTAGTTAGATATTTAGTTAGTTACTTATTTAGTTAGTTACTTATTTAGTTAGTTAGATAGTTAGTTAGCTAGTTTATTAGTTAGTTAGTTAGTTACTTAGCTAGTTTATAAGTTAGTTAGCTAGTTTGCTAGTTAGTTAGTTAGTTTATTAGTTAGTTAACTAGTTAGTTAGCTGCTTAGTTAGTATGTTTGTTTGTTTATTTATTCGCTCTGTTTCTGAATGTTATACTCTGAGGAGCGTCAGACGAAAAAGGTTCTTATTATGTCCAAAGATTTTTACGCTTTTATCGCAATTTTAAAGTTTTGTACAACTACTCCAAGACTATTTTCAGCTTTGTAATTTCAGATCTTTTCTACGCCTAATGCAGATCACTCAAACATATAGTAGTTAGGCAGGGTGATTAAAAATCGACGAGGACGAGCAATGTTTGGTTCGGTGACGTGGTCAAATGTTCAAACATAATTTGTATCCCGAAATCGGTTGAGTGTGAAAAAAACGGTTTAACAAACATTTGAAATTTTACTTTCGAGACCTGAAACAACTATTGTATTTTCATGCTTTATGTTATATTTTAATGAAAATCTCGCAACCTGGACAAACGGTCAAACATTTTGTTTGAGAAGCAATTTCCAGATGTTTTGCAAACAATAGCTACATCATCTTTTCACCATGGCCGAAGAACTCTTTGGAAATTCTTTTTTTGAAAATCTTGTGCAGCTTTTTGAAACCCCCTTCGGATTTAGGGATATTCGGGGCAGGGTGTGTGTGTCGTCAGAAGGCGTCAGAACTACCATTCATCTAAGACGGGCGGGCCTTCCGCGACTGTGAAATAAAACTAGAAATTGGCTACACACGCTTCTGCTTTCGAGTTGCAAAAGTAGGGGGGGGATCTTCTGCAATTAGAAATTTTTGGGCGATAACCGATCCTAACCGATCGATTCGGGATTTTAACAACGTTGCTACTGTTTACACTCTAGTCTATAGCACTCATTAAATGATGTATTTTGGCTGTGAGTTACAACTTTCACAAAGATATTTTAAATTTTTTGAAATTAGAAAAGACGAGGGGCGATTGACCCCTTTGAAAGTTTCGTACACCCAAGCTAGAAAACCTATTGTTTTTCCAGAGAAATTCCTCAGAAATCCTTTTGTTTTCATAAAAATCTCGTACACCTCTGCGAGAGTGACTTGCCCGTCGAGGAAAGGAACATAATGAAGAAGAGAAAAATAAGACGATAGAGCGGCAGTTACCAAGTAGCTAAATGTTAGACAGAGCTGCACAGGAAAGAAATGCTAAATGCTTTCCTCTGGAAGGGTATATACTGTACTTAGATACTTAGTTTGCTTATCTAGCAGTAAATTGTATTTTTTTATTAATTTAGAGACAGGGTTTTATGCATTACAATTTTCAAGTTCAAAATGCCTTGGTTTGGTTTCTTACAAAAACAAAACCCGAAATCCTGGAAAGGCCCGTCCTCGAGAACAAGTAAATTTTTGCTTTCTTCCATATCTGGTGATCGCAACGGTCGGCCTTTTGCCTTTCAACTATCGTAGGGTAGATCAACAACCAAAATTTACAGAATTTAAACTACATATTTTGCCTAAAATAAACTGTTGACTTACCGGTGGATGTTTTGCGAATCCAAGGTATTATGATGGGAAGCTGTACAGGACCTTGCCCTTCGTATTTCTTTTCGCTTTCAAACGAAGAATTTGATTTTCACGAAAAGTCCAAAACGACACGCCATTTAACATATCACGTGACTAAATGCAAATGAGAATTAAACGTCAACATTGTTTGAAATCGCAGTCACAAAATCGCAAAGCAAGGAGAATAAAGTTTTTGTGCTGAAATGAATTTAAATTTCCTTTTTTGACAGTTTTAAATGCAAAATAAATAAGTTGCTCGAACTTTTTTGTTGATCGAAGCCAAGTTCTATGATTCTATTGCTTTGAACTTAGGCACTTTTTCAAGTTTGGAAAGGCGGTAGGGACTCGCGCTTGCGCATATTGTGTGTAACTCAAAATGAGCAAGATGGCGGATGGAAGTAGAGCAAAATTTTGATCTCTTTGATGACATTGCTTCTTTTATCCATAATCATTTGAAGAAGAGAAATATTTCAACGACGGAAGTCATAAATTGTCAATTCTCAATCACGGTAAAATATTGGCTCATGACAAAATGATCAATTCACTCAGAACGGTGAATGACAAATTGGGCCTAGGCAGTCGTCTATTTTTGTGCTCAAGAAAATCATTGACGACGATGGATTCTGGCAGAGATCCAGACCTAAATTCGTACCATAAGAGTCAGATTGACCAGCTTGATGATAAATGTATCTTGGTTGACGAGAATGACAGGATAACTGGAACTGCATCAAAGAAAGAATGTCATGTTGCTGGGGGCTCCACCATTGGAACCCCAACCTCAGCAGGGGGTCGCTTACATAGAGCGTTTAGTGTTTTGCTCTTCAATGCAAAAAATGAATTACTATTACAGCAAAGATCATCCCTGAAAATAACATACCCCTTGCATTTCACAAATACTTGCTGCAGTCATCCCAGGGCTAATGAAATTGAAATGAATGAAAATGAAAACATTGGAATTAAGATTGCTGCACAAAGAAGAATGCAGTTTGAGCTTGGCATCCCTGAGAACCAAGTAAAAGGAAAAATTTTCTACCCCCTTATTTGATGTGCTTTAAAAAGGCAATTTGTTCAAAGTAGCTTTTTCCTTTTGCCCGTTTTGATTTGCACAGAGTACCTGACAGTTGTCAAGAACTTGAGTGTGCAACAAGAAGAGCCCCTTTTTATTGCAGTCCTCCCGTGTGCAAATGCAGTGTGGTTTTTTATGACCAGGGGAAGCTCAGACAAGCTTTAAATCAATTACAAACTAAGCAACCAATTAGCAACTTTTCCATCACATAGCAATTGCTCCAATCATCATCAACTTCTAGAACCGAAACAATTTACTACCTTCATTGGCTAACTTTAATGGTCATGATTTTGTGTTTTTAAGTTTTAACACACTTGAAGCAGTTGCTCTTTGATGGAATAGTTGCTACTGAATTACTGAATTGAATTAAGTTTGTACCTTTTCCTAAGTTAGGAAAGCCACCATGTGTGAGCAACAGCACTTGCAAGGAAGAAGTTAACTAACAATTCTTGACTAAGAAATAAAATTCTTCACAAATCATGTACAGGCAGGTAAATGCATCTTAAAACAAGTAATTTTGTGTTCTTTTTTTCAGATACAAATCAATGACATCCACTTTTTGACAAAAATAAATTACAATTCTCCTGCTGGCGATTGCTGGGCTGAAAATGAGCTTGATCATGTCCTGTTCATCAAAAAAGATGTTGATGTTCAGCCAAATTATGATGAGGTTGTTGATGCAAGATATGTAAGCCAGGAAGGCCTTACTGAATTCATGCAGAATGCAAATGAGAAAGGGATACTGATAACTCCATGGTTCAGGTACATTTATGTGACATTCCTTAATAAATGGTGGAAACACCTTGCTGTGGACAAATCAAATTTACTTGAATTGAGAGATGATAAAATATGGAGGGCAGGGTCTATAAGCTAAACACTTTTGTGAAAATAGTTTGTAATCTTTTGCAGAGCATCAATTATCACAAAATAGCTTTTTTGCAGTTGATTTTGTAGTTAAAAAGCAAATCATTTGTTTCTCTAAGATAAAGCTATTTGAATAAAAATATTTGAAGAGTAGTTGAAAATTAATTCTAGCTGAATCATATTTAACAAAGAAGGCTGAACTTTAACCATTGTAAACAAAAACTACAGAATTGCCATAAACAGGGGAATCATTTTTTGGCATACTTAAAAGCTTTTTTCACGACACTCCTCAGAGTATGAACGTTGTAAACAGACCAAATCAATGAACTAAGGCGGTATACCCAGATGCGGCTCGAAATGCACCAATCGGAAAGAAAAGGCCGAATTGGCATTGTGTTTTAAACACCTTCCGGTGCATTTCGAGCCGCATCTGGGTATAAATTTCGGCCATAGTTCATTGTTTCAGTCTGTTTCTGACATTCATACTCTGGGGAATGTCAGATGAAAAAAGCTTTCGAGTATGCCCGAAAAATGATTCCCTTGTTTATTGCAATTTTGAAGTTTTGTACAACTCAAAGACTAAAAACTACAGAAGTTAAAATGGTTAGCAGGTTTTGAACATTCATTGTCCACTTATGTATTGCGAAATGCGTCCCCCTTATTGCCATTTTCCAGAAAACCTTTTGTTCATTTGCAAAACTCCTGTAAGTTCCCTCAACTTTAAGGTAACTTTATATTGCCTGTCTGTGGGTCAGGCAACATCACTGCTCCTTGTGAACAAGGTGGGTTAAAAGGTAGTGTGGCTACAGGGTAATGTAATCTTGCAAAGCCTTTAAGAGGTTTTTTGCGGGAGCAGAAGCATTAAAGAGAATTTCAATCTTGCAAGCCCCTCCTTCGATGTCTGGGGCCTTGGACCTCTAACCCTGCTGAGCCTCCCTAGTTGACAGTACTGGTTGTGAAACTCAACAAAAAACTAAACTTTATGATACAACAACATGGGATCCTGTCATCAAATATTGTTAAATTTTTCATAAATATACAAGTTGCATTTATTCCTATGAGGTCACACTTTATGTTTCCAATAAAATACTGTACCACCTTCTACTTCTACTATACTGTCTTTTACTTTATCATTAAATTTGTCTTCTACTTCATATTAAACTATGAACATACTTTTAACTAGTGTAGACAGCATCATTTTCCTACTACAAGCAAATATCATCTTTATCATAAACAATTAGTAATATTTATACATCATAGTCTCCAATATAACCCCTAAACACCAATATAGGGTATTTTGTGATAGACAGATTCTTTGATCAACCTTTGCATTATACTGTTCAGTAACACAATACCATTCATCCTCACAGAAGCATATTTAGTCTTAGTCTTCTCTGCACCACCATTTGGTCAGTTGTTGCCTCTGGTGCAACTGGTATGCACACAATGAATAGATTACTTCTTTTCCTTAATGCCTAATTTTGCAAATGTTTCTCTTTGCATTCACCCAAAACAGAAGCAAATTTTGTTACAAATCCATTGTCTTTAAGTCATTTAAACCCACTGAGAATTAATTACTTGTAACTTAGGATAGGAACTAATTTGCTGTAATTCCCCATGCATAAACTGTCTTTGAATTTGTCTATAGTCAGACAGGGCTGCCATTAGAAGCTCTACTTATAGGTGCATCTTTGACACTCCCTCCCCCACTGCCATGACTTGTATATCCACTGTCCAAAATAAGTTTCATTGACAATTCATTTGTTGCATTAGATCTTACCACAACAGTAGGCTGTCCTTGTTTCTCTGCTGGTAAAAGCTCGTTGAATTCTTGGTTGTTTTTGGTTGATCGCACAAGTTTTTCATCCCTTGATTTCTGGCGTGCCTTTTCTTTGCCCATTTTTCTGATTTGTCGAAATATAAACACGGCAGCTATCGCACTGATGACTATTGCTCCAAGAACGATTGCTATGATTATTGGGAAACTTAGTGATCCTTTGCCTTGTTTCTTTGATTGTGGTGGGAGAAGGTTGTTTTTCTTCTTATCTAATAAGAAACAGAGAAAGATGTTAAATGTTCGCTAAAAAAGAAAAACCCACAAACTTTGTGTTTATTTAATTTATCTGTTCTTTTCTATGCGTTTGTTTCTATTTTTGGGGAGACAGAAGAGGCCACTTGGTTTTTTTTCTGTAAGACGTAAAAAACATGCAGACCTCTAGACAAGCCTTCTTAGGTGGTGCAATTTGTGCAAAACCAGAAAACCTAATATTTCAAGCAAAACCTAAACACTCCCTCACTAGGAAGGCATTAGCATGTTTGCTGTTACCAATGAAATTCGCCGAACCAGATTGATTATTCCAACGCCTTGCCCGTCGTATAACTAGATTGGTATGATCTAGGCAGACTTTTATTACTTCACTATTATGATAACGAACATTCATTATTTGTAACTTTTTGCATTCCTCTGGAATCTTTCCAAATACTTTCGTCTAAAAAATACCCCTCAACTCAAACTTTGAATAACCCATCCATAATACGAAGGATATCCCAATAAAGGATAAAAATAATAAAGTTTTAACAACCCAAGAAGAACAAGATAAGAGATGGATAGAGCATTTTA
>JAADKT020086777.1:0-10056 GCA_011763395.2 Chrysaora chesapeakei
GATGATGATGATGATGATGATGATGATGATGATGATGATGATGATGATGATGATGATGATGATGATGAAAATGATGACGATGGTGATGAATGATGATGATGATGATGATGATGATGATGATGATGATGATGATGAAGATGATGACGATGGTGATGATGATGATGATAACTGATTTGGATTACTGTACGAGATCATGATGATGATGATGATTGTATTGTATTGTGAAATTCTTTAATGTTAAGTTTTTACAGTAGTGTGATGATGATGATGGTCATGATGATGATGATGATGATGATGACGATGATGATGATGATGATGATGATGATGATGATGATGACACAATGATGCTTATGATGATCGAAGATTATAGGTGTTGATTATGGGTGCTGATTACGAGGTATGGAAATCGTGATCTTTAATGATGATTATGCTGATTTACAGTATGAATCCTGATTTAGAGACAATTATGATGAAAATGGTGCAGATTATCATGGAGATCTCATCATAGTTTATGGCGATCGTGATGATCGATGATGATCAGGCCCACTATGGGAGGATAATGATGTCAATGTTGATATGATCATATGGTAGTACACGTTTTTTTTTCATAAGAACAAAGTATATAAGAACATAAGGCTTCAGAGGCTGAAAAGTTAAGAAAATGCTAAGAACATTACAAGGCTTTATAAAGCTAGAAACAAATGAAAATTTACTTTCTTAAGTACGCTGTACTGTTCATAACTCTAGAAAACAGGTGAACTATCAATCATTATGATTATGATTATGATTTAATGATGATGATGATGACGATGAGGATGATCATGATCATGGTGCTTATGATCATGATGTCGATGAATCATCAGCAAAAATCGCAAAAAAGCCAAACTTCAAAAGACAACACAAACGTATTCTGCACCTGTGAACAAATTTTTATGTTGACATTCTGAGACCCTATTTCCTTTTTGAAAGTATCAAAACAGTGGCATTCACAGCGAATTGAAACTTAGCAAATATTCTACTTTATTAAGAGGCTGGTTGTAGTGTGTTTGACGTGAGTCACAAGGGTTCATGTTTGTGGGCGTTTCCTAAGCTATCTGTCATGTCAGTTTAAGATCAATCAATCTAAGCTCATTCCAACAAGAAACACGAGAACGTTTATCAAAATGAAATCAAAGAAAGATCAACGATCAACATGAGCAAAGCATGGAGCACTCCAGATCCCAATGTACTTTTTCTTCATTTTATGAATCCTTGCCCTACTTGGTACAAAATACACCCAAAGTTTATATGAAACCTCTTATAAGAAAGTAAGCAAGTCCCCTTCATGAAAATTAAGGAGCACCTCTTGAATAGACTGGCAGCTAAAACCTATAAGAAACTTTATAAACCTAATATCTTTTCATGTGGTCCTTAAAACATCTATAAGCAATTGAAACTTTTTCTCATGATACTGTATCCTTTATCTTCTAAACTCTTCTCACTCAAAAAAGTAGATTATATCCTTTAAATAGTTTCGGTAAATAAGAAAGCTTTTATTCTTGGGAAACTCTTTGGGAAACCTCTACTGTGTTGAAAGTGCCAAAATCTAAGAAGCACTTCTGTAATTGGGGGATGTTGTGGACCAAAGTTTCTTATAAAAAAATCGAGAAAAAGAGCATCTAGCGGCCGTCAAACAGTACAAAATGCTAATTTTTGATTGTACTGCTGCTGTATGATACAACTGGTATTACTTCCAAAATATCGTTAATTAAGTAATTTGTGCCTACTAATGGGTTTCAGAGCCTTGGTCAGCAAGAGACTTAAATGACTTAAGTGCTAAGCACTGTTAACGCCGAGGTTCATTAAACACTCATATACGTCTTAACGTTGCTTTACAGAACATAGCCAATAGCAGTGATGAAAGTATACTGTAATGACGTCAAACTGCAAACTGATCTTCGTTCACTTGGCTTGAATTATTATACACTTTCGCAAAATTTAATGTTTTAATTTGAAGCTTTGACCTCAAAAGATACGTTTTGCATGGGTTCAGAAAAAAGGTCATAGATGTGAAAACTAGCATGCCTATCATATTTCATTATATTCTGATTTACATTAACGTTGGATCCCTTTTCAAAGGGTACGTGTTTTGTCAGTAATGATGCTGATGACGATGATCATGATCATTATGAATATCAATATGATCATGATTATGGATGATTATAGTGTTGATTATGATGATGATAATGAGGATCATGAAGATGATGATGACGACGACGAGGACGAAGAGGATGATGATTATGATGATGATAGTGATTATGATTATCATGATGATGATCATTATTATTGATGGTGAAGATGGTGATGATGATGACGATGACGAATACGATGATGATGATGATGATGATGATGATGATGGTGATGATGATGATGACGATGATCATGATCATGATGAATATCAATATGATCATGATTATGGATGATTATAGTGTTGATTATGATGATGATAATGAGGATCATGAAGATGATGATGACGACGACGAGGACGAAGAAGATGGTGATTATGATGATGATAGTGATTATGATTATCATGATGATGATTATTATTATTGATGGTGAAGATGGTGATGATGATGATGATCATGATGGTGATGATGACAATGACGAATACGATGATCACGACAACGATGGTGATGATTATGGAACAGCTAATGATACCAAATCAACATTGAATACATATGTTGTCAGTTCTTCGATAATTCAACCAAAAGGACTTCTTTAAAAAATGCACAACTGTTCATATGATAATATTCTGAAACCTGAGAATACGATTAGCAATTTCCCTGTTGCAAGTAAACCAACAGTGCTAATATTTGCTAAGGTTCTGCCAGAAAATTTCGTTTTATTTGAACAACAATAATGGTGAAACGAGAATTGATTGCACTTTCATTTTATGCTTCAAAGCCTTCAAAATCATGAACAAGTTTTTTGAAGTTAAATGAAACAGCCATCAACGGCAAAGATGCTGTCATGTGCATACAATGTCCACTCAGTTTTTTAAACAAGTTCATATCAGATAGGCAACATAAAGATACTTAGGTAGCGTCTGATCATATTGAAAGGTGATTACAGTATCCTCTTCTAAAAAACAATCATCTTCATCGTCATGGCTATGATCTTGATCACATTCGGGATAACAATAATCATAATCATAATCATAATCATAATCATTTATATTATATCATCATCATCATCATTACCACCATAACCACAATCATAATCATCGTCAACATAATCGTCATCATCATAATCATCATAATCATCATCACCATCATCCTAATCGTTATAATCTTAATCATAATCATAATCATCATCACCATCTTCGCCATCAATACCACCGTCACATGAGCATCATTCTCATCATCATTATCATCATCATCATCATGACCATAATTATAATTACCGTTATTTACATAATCGTGATTACTATCATCATCATCACAAGAATCAAACCCTTGATTGTAACTATTGAATCATCATCGTACGACATGCCTACTGTAGTATGCGCCAGTATTTTTTTCAAAGGTGTATCTGGCAAAAAGACGCATTTAATATACGTCTTACATTTCGGGGAATGCTTTACTTGTTAATTTCATTTACGTCGCTGCACGCAACACATCAACGTCACATTACGTCATGAAGACCGTAATCAGACATTGTAACCTCATTAAAGCCAGAGAAAAAGATTACCCGTTAGAGAACTTTCTTTCTCATTTGAAAGAAAGTTCTTTGTGGATATCTCTTAAAATGAGGTTAGATAACAAGAAAATACTGCATCGGAACTGTTGAGATCTTATGACCACCCCATGTAATGAATGTGCAGTACATTGGGGGGTGTGCAATATGATGGCGGATATTCAGTACGGCGGGGGATACCTTGATTGCCGTTGGGATGCATCTTGGAGAACGGTGGGGGGGGGGGGGATTTTCAGTACGGTGGGGGATATCATGATTGCCCTGGGGAGGCATCTTGGAGTACGGCGGGGTAATTCAGGGATTCAACACGAAACCACAGATTATTCGAGGATGGACTGCATTTTCTTATAAGAGGTTTCTTATAAAAAAATGAGCGCATGCTCTTTCTCAACATTATACACTACACCCCTCTTGAAGGGACAATCAAATTTCTAGAAATCCCGTACACCTTTCCTGTTTCGTCCTGTTTTAGTAGAATCAGGTACATTTTGGGAAGGGAAAATGCTCCGCAGACCCTTCAATTCTTTACAGGTCAGATCTGACTTTGTTCCAAAGAAAAATCATCTTCATTAGGTGGTGGAGATAAGATACATGAATACAGCATACCCACTGAATTAACAAAACAGAAATCACAGCATGGAAACTGGGGTTTTGGATTATTATTAGCAGAAATAGTGCAAAGAAACGAACATGAGAAAACATGAATCGACAAGGAACGATCTAAAATAAACACAACGTCAGGCATCAAGCGTTTGAATCGAAAGATTGTAAATAAGCAAACAAACAAGAAATCGCAAATGACATCCGATTGCAAATAAAGGATTGCCTCTTATATTTAGAAATCAAATTGCAAGATTAGTCTTTTGATCAAAGATGACGTGATCATCGATAATGTATTAGAATATGTTGATTTTTTAATGCATGAAAGCAAAGAATGGAAAGATGCTGTGACTTTTAAATTATGACTTATCAGGTGCTGACTTATCTTGTGTGCAGTGACATAAAATGGGGACAAGGCAGTGTCTCGTTGCACTGTAAACTGCTGAGAGAAAGTGCCAAGAGTTAAGCAACCAATAAGCAACTATGAGGGCTAAAATCCCACATATTTTAAGCAAATTTGAGGGTTATGATTATACTGATGACGGTAATGATTATGGTGATGCCAATGATGATGATGATGATGATGATGATAATGATGATGATGATGGTGTTGATGATGGTGTGATGATAACAACGACGATGCTGATGGTGATGATCATGAAAATGATGATGATGATGATGATGATGATGATGATGATTACGACAATAATGATGATGATCATGATAAGGACGGTGATGAAGATGGTGATGACGATGATGATTATGATGTTCATGAAGATGATGATGATGATGATGATAATCACGATCATATAAATGTTGATGATGACGGTAGGACGATGATCATAATCATAATGATGACGATGAAGTTGATGACTATGATAATCATGATTATAAGTGTAGCAGTCTATTTGTGGGCGAATGGGGGCGAATGCAGGTTAGAATCATGCCGTATGACGCGGTCAAATTAACGAAAGAAGAAGCTCCATGAGCAGTACTCTTCTTTATAAAGAGACCCATTAAAATTAAAATAATCTTTAAAAGCGAGAAAAGCCTCTTGATCGACGCATCAGTCATCCACATTCATACAATCTGTCATTCAAAACACAGCATGACCAGCGTCGTTGTGGCTGTGATTTCTATTTTCAGCATAACGGTTCGCGAACATTGCTAGGCATGACATCCGATAGCCAGCCGCAGACAGATCAGCCGCAGCTCTTGGCCACCGCACCAAGTCGTCCGCTAATCTTTTCGATGAAACATGAAACCTTCAGAGCACCATGGGAAGGAAAGCAAAATAATTGATACATGAAGTATCTGTTCCCGTTTAAAATGCCCTGCTTTCTTTTTTTTATTTCTCATAGATATATAGGCCGAAATGGCCCTGAATTTAATTTTACATCAAGTAGTAACTGATACTTTTAAAACCATCAAAAATACAAACAAAAACAATAAATTAGGTGCAGAGCTAGTCTCATTACATAGCTAAATCCCACTCTTCGCAAACAACATCGCAGCCTCAAGCAACAACAACAACCATTTGAAAAAATTGAATTGGATGGCGTTATGCTCAGAATAGGACTTGCAAAATTTATACCACAACTTGTCAACTTCATTCAACAATAATACAGTAAAGACCTGGACAAAACCAATTTTCTGGACACCAATCACAGTGCAGTATTTTTGGAATCTACAATTTGATTGGTTCATGGGAACTTCAGGTTCCCAATATTCTCGGCGTCCTATATTTATCAGATTGGCCAAAAGAACGAGTGTGGTACAGAACCAAACGGGATTTGGTTTCAAGGTTGAATTAGGCACTTTGTTCAAAATAGGAGAGTGCGACAAATGCAGAAGCAAATATATAAATCTCTAAAGGCAGAATTGCAAGAATCTTTTTGAAAAACATTTTCAAAGTCAATGTTAAGGGTGTGGTCGGAGAAATTTCTACTCCCGGCAGCCCTAGATACAGATAGCCATACGATACGATTTTGTCTTGCACATTTATCATCACGACCAGACATGCTACACTGCATTTGTATCAGCGGAATGGTGCATAGTGCAAGAAGACGCCTTCAAGATGGTAAAAATGGTTTTTTATGACTGATGCAAGAAACACAATATGTGACACTGGTGTATGTGGCATCATCAGCACAGCAGTATACAAAACTTGTGGCATCTTCAAAAGAATAATATGCACATGTGTGAAGAGTGAAACCAACATT
Organism: Chrysaora chesapeakei; assembly: GCA_011763395.2. Lineage (NCBI taxonomy): Eukaryota > Metazoa > Cnidaria > Scyphozoa > Semaeostomeae > Pelagiidae > Chrysaora > Chrysaora chesapeakei. The sequence goes on from JAADKT020086777.1 coordinate 6,558, forward strand.
GCACAATGTTGCAATACCACAAAATCGCAGAAAGCTAGCTTTGCGATACCTTGCAACATTGTAGTCCACATTAAACAAGTTAATGCTGATGATGATGATGGTACCACGACTTACTGTCGCCTAAAGATAGCTACAAAGAGAGAGGTTTTAGTTGGCGACTATACTATTGAAGAACTGTAACCGATTGATAATGAACAACAAAACACTGAGTTAATAAGGATACGTAAGGAAGGACTATTTACTTAGGCAGGGGTACACACTACCAACACTACAGCTTTTAAAATCCTAAATATTGTGAATACATCATCTTGTAGCTAATACCTTGTAAGATTCTAAGGTAAGATGCAACTATATACTAGATTAATAGGATTCAAGGAAACCGGGAAGGAAGACGTGCTACCTCGTATGGAAGGGGGGGGGGTCTTTCTGCATGGAAAGAGTTAGGGTTTATCTCGTAAGGGAGGGCGATTCTCAGGTGCCACATTTAATCAATATGTAAGCTTAGATCGCCTTCTCACAAGGGTGTGTTTTTCTGGGACTTTTATTCCTTCTGAATTCTGAAAAAAGTAGAATATGGAGGTTTCCAATTCCAGACGCAAAAAGGGCGCATTCTGACTTTAGAGAAGTTGATTTCAAGACAATTTCTCTGCGAAGTCTGTGAAATCTTCCAGCTCTTGACTCTGGAGTGAGAAGAGTTTGCAGCCTTCACCCAAGCCTCTGACCCGAGAGTTTTCCAAACGAACAGCATTTCGATCTCTTCGGATCTCTTCAGAGGAATTACTAGACTTATTACCTGAGTCATAGTTATCGCTATTGAACTGAATGGCTGGACGCTCAAACTAACTGAAGCGAACAACAACAACATCAATTCAATTCAATGTGAGCGAAAGTTAGGGACTTTGGACAAGTCTAAGGAATTACTGGAACTCAGAATCACTCGAGCCCAGCGCTCTAATCTAACCAACCCACATTGATGGCGGCATGGAGTCGCAAATCTGAAGCTGAACGTTTGAGCTGAAAACTCTGCGAGAAAGATCATAGGTGTCTCCCATAGATATTTGTTATTCTATTTTTCAAATTATTAACAATGTACGATAATATTTTATATTTCAATATTTCATTTACATAATATTACCTAGCTAATATTTGTCTCAAAATCCCATTGCAGGAATATATTTTACAGTTTTTACATTAACCCCATTGATAGTCAGTCATTTCTGTTACAAATACAATGCGGAGTACGTTCACATTAACGTGTTTGTGGAAATGAGGCTAGAAATTAACCAGAGGCTACAGCAAAACCCAAGTAAATAAATGAAAACGAGGTCGATACACCAATAGAAAGAACTAACCTCGTATCCAGGTGGTAGAACATCTGTCTAGTGTCTGATTGCCGCAATACTCTGAAAAAAGTTCTTTCTGGAGAACCAGTAATAAGGGTACTTCATGTAATGGTCTTTTCACGTGGAGGTCTCATATTGTTTCGCTTGACACATTTTACTATCCATCGGATACCATCTTCGATGTGTTCCCTAGAAAATAAATTCAAAAACACGTTTATTCCTTAATTTTTCAATAAAATGAGGCTGAAAGTCTTTATATGGCTTCATTTTCTTACTTCATTATATAGGAGCCTTTAAGGGGAGTATGAGAAGAAATAGATCGTTGAAGCAACTTATTGCAATAGGAGCCAGCAACTTTAAACTGTCTTACATTTGGGATTTTGGGCTGATTAAATTTTAATCAGCCCAAAATCCAAAATGTAAAGGTGATTTGATTTCAGCAGGAAGGACGTTCCAAATTTTTCAGTCCTAGAAATATTCCTTTATTTCAGTGCTAAATGGACCAAATTACTTTAATAAAAGCAAAATGGAAGACGAGACCACCATCTGAGGCACAACAGAAAGTCGACACTCAATGCTAGAAACCTTAGAAAAACGATACGACATGTTGTTAACCCTTGAAAAGCCGAGAAAACCTCATTTGTATCCAGATCTATCAACGAAGCACTCCTTTTTCTAAAATAGATTACACCGTTGATCAAAAATAGAAGGATTCCTTTTCCAATAGAAATTTTGACATGGTAACTGCAAAGTCACTGGCGTAATTTGTAGATTGCAGTGGTGTAGTGTAGCTTGATAACAACTTACTGTAGTTGATAAGTAAGGCATTGGCATTATGTGTTTTGAATTCCACAGGCAACACTTTTTTTAATAAGCAACTGGTCAATAAGCAACTAGGACTGAGAGTTTGTTAAACCTTTTGGTTTAGATAGCTTTCTTTATACCGTACACCATTGCAAACTTGTCAATTACATTGAAAACAAGAAAGAGCAAAAAAAGAGTTTTTAGGGGGTACGAGCCTTCAAAGTCTCCGATCTTCTCGAGAGTTGGTGGAGCTTTCAATCCCTGGAAGGTCTTAAGAGAGAAAAAGAAGCACGACAAGTCCCAAATGAATGCATCTACTTTTCAGCACTAAGCTCTACAAAACTACTGTGAAAAACGCCGTGAGAAAAACGTAAAAAAAAGTTCACCGCGATCGCTCCACACTCTTAAAGCCAATACCTATCGTGGTATGTGAAAAGTTGTTATGAAGTGCTGTGCGATACGGCATTATTGTAGCCACGATGCCCTGCACGTTTGATCTATCACAGGTCAAGCACATAGTTCTGAAGTCTCGCAGTTCAAACATAAGTCCTTACTTACAAAACCCTATACAGATTATCCAGTCATATCAACATTACACAGTGCTCGGGAAAAGTCGAGATTTAATGTGCGAGTATCGAATATAATTTGGTTAGAGGGAGTGCTGCATGACGTTATTGCACTGTAAAGCCCTTAATAAGACGCTGTCGCAAACTGATAGCTACACAGTTAACAGCGAACTAGTTACTTTGGCTTCGGAAACAGAATAGAGAGAGATAGAGAGGAAAGTTATTCCAGAATACCCCAGGGCAAATCAAAGCAGTGATGCCCAAGTTTTTTCTCTCAATATCACCACACCTCGTTGTTCCTCCCGCCCTTTATCTGAAATGAAAGGCAGCCGGAGACTCCGTGATGCCGGACTTTGGGTGGGAATTGAGCTCATGATCAAAGATTGCGAATCAACCTCGCACTCAACCTCGTTCCAAGGGTGAATAGGCCTCTACATGAGACCTCGCTGTCTATATCACCAATCAACTTGACAGTTGGGGTTCGAGGAAATTCGATTTGGAGCCTTGGGACGAGGTTGGGCACGGACATTGCCGGTATGCCTCGTCACGTCTTGAGTTTCGTACCGGATAGGGCTTTCAGTTCCACTATGACAACGACTCCTAATCCGGCATAAGACGTTTCGCAAGTCGTCTTGAAAAGCTTGCGCATGATATGAAATTCAAGACGGGACGCAGCGGCACAGTGTAATCATGCCAATCGTGTTAATCCTGTGATGAAGTAAGAGTAAAAATATAAACAAACGTATTTCTCTTCCAATACTTTCCTTTTTCTACAATCAAATTCTA
>JAADKT020086888.1:0-10055 GCA_011763395.2 Chrysaora chesapeakei
AAAAGGTTTTGGTGGAATGTTAGGTATTAGGATAACAGTCATTGATCCTGATAATCATTGCTTTGATTTGCCAAATATGATCCCAAATACTGCCAACCCTTGTGTCTTATTATGTCTCCTTTTGTCTCTTATTGTGCGTACTAGACAGGTCACATGGTTCCCGTGAAGGCGATGAATTCTTGGAAAGAAGAATCTTGTCTTGCCAAGGCTTATCTGGTACTATGGTAAAACTGGCTGCCTGCGTAGCAGGCTTAAAGTTAAAAGCTTACATTAATAAGTCACTATAAGTTAACAAGGCAGGCTGCAGATCATGATAACATTTTACCCAAGGACCACAAAACTGGTCGTGAATTTATTCTCCGTTCGATGAAATGACCATTGACAACAGCTTCGTGGAATGTAAATTTCCCAGCAACTGGAAAATAGTTATAAGCACCTTTAAGAAGGGCCCACAAGTTAAGAGAAATTAGAGGCCATTGTCCCATCTTTCAACGGTAAGCAAGATACCCGTGTGTCAAGTTCGTTATCATTGTTATAACCACATTAACTTGAATAGAGCCAAAACGCCTAATGCGGTTTCACTGGAGAAAATTCAACTGTTACACATTGTTACACATTGTAGAAATTTTAAAATATGCCTTAGATCTAGGAAAAGTAGTAGGAGTCGTATCAAACGATTTCAAGAAAGATTTCGAATCTATGAATCATAACATTGGACCTGGGGAATATCAAGGCAACTCTTAAAGCTGTTAGAGAGTAACTTGCAAGAAATACCACAGTGTGTTCAGCAAAGTAAGTCAAAAATCATCACATATGAAGTACGCCAGGGCTCCTTGCTTGATCCTAGACTTGTCTCACTTCATGTTTAACCAACATAAAGGAGGTGATAGGTGGTATCGTTCTAGAAAACTTCAAAACTTTAGAGGAGGTAATGGTTGCTATCGTTCTAGAAAACTTAAAAACTTTGAACACAGTGGGGGCTCAAATAATGTAATATAGAATACCCACCTTAAATTAGCGCCTTGCATGGAAAGAATTCAGTCAGTGCAAATGACACTGGAAAGCCTGTTTTATTTGATGTTGCAATAACAAGCTGACCATTCACATTAAAAAAACCTGAAGTAATATTTCTTACAAACCAGAACTATGGAGGCCCCCTTACACGAGTTAGCATCAATGAAGATCAAATAAGTATGTGAACAGTGCTACATATCTTGAAACTGATTCACAGTCATTAAAAATGGGATGCAAATGCCCAATTTTTTTCCAAGTCGTTTGTAGCTGAAGTAAGCCAGCTCAAATGAAAGAGGTTGTTGGTTTTTTTTAAAATTCATGAAGAAATCTATTTCAAGAGGATTTTCACTTACTGTTACGTATACTGTATGAGTTTGAGATACTTGTCTGGAGTACCTGTCCTCCAGCACTTTTAACAGGCCAAAAATAAACCATTAAATGTCAAGCTATACTTGCAAAGTAGAAACAACGAACATGGCGATTTATGACAGTCTGGATTATATTTGTAATCTATTATGCATAGTTGTGGAGAAAAGTTTGATTTGTTTGACAACTAGCTAAACAAACATGACTCAAGGATATACTTAAAAATTTTACATTTCGTATTGCTATAATCATTTATTGTGGTGGTAGCAGGAATAGATCAGCAAGAGTTTATTTATGTTATGATCATGTATGATGAAGTTGTGATTTCTGTTGGTGAAAGCAAACTTTGACTTTCAACTTTGATCTTTGCCGTTCTTATGACCTTGTCACAAATGACCAATAGATCTGTAGGTCTTGAACGTTTTGAAACCCCATCACTATCTGTGACTAATAAGAGCTTTTCTCTGTCTGAAAGTGATCAGTGCAATGTTGTCCCTTCTTTCGATTTTTATTGCAAAAATGTCCCTGCGTAAAAAGTAGAGGTATTTAATTGGTCCAGAATTTGCTCTTTAGTTGAGCTGGACCTGAAGCCATTGTCCTTTATTTTTGCAGGGGGAAGAAATTCTGCACTCCCTTTTTAGCAACAGACTAGCCCTTGCCCCGAGGCGCGGGCTTTTGCGCTCTGCGGGTCACTTTGGACCTTCGCCGTGCACTTGCCTTGATTAGCATAGAAGAAAGCTCCACTGTTATACAAAGTGATGTGAATGAGATGGTCATAGTTTGCACGGAAAATTAGTATGGTTTGGTTGTATGCAATGGTTTGGGGAAATGTTTTCTCACCGATGTATGGCATGAACGGTTTGAAGCTTTAAGACTGGCTAGTCTTAACTTAGTGTCAGTGACTGTCTGCACAAATGGCTTAGTCTCGAAGTGGAAAAAGCTTTAGCGTTTACAGTGCTTTAAGTGGAGAAGAACGTTGGTGTACGTGAATTATGGACGGGCGCAGTCTTTGTACGTTCTATACATGCCAGGTAAAAGGCACTTTCAGTGACCGAAACGACACTACTTTTCACGTTGATTGTTATTTGTATGGAAGGGAGATTAGTGACAATGATTTTACACGACACCAGTAAATCTGCGACTGAGAACGCAAATTTTCGAAAACGGTTTCCAGAGTGGAATCATCTCATATCGGAACTTTTTTGAAAACGTATCCGTATAGACGTTGCCCCTTAGAAATGGAAGAAATGCCTAGACCATAGTGTGCAGCTGGTTCTTAGGTCCCCGTCCTCGGTTGTTCTTTAGTCCAGTTGCTCTACCCTGCTCCTTGGTCCATTAAGGCCTGATTGACTTCAGGTGTGGATTGCAAAGTACGTAAACTTTAATCCCATTGACAGTAAGTATGGATCGCTTCGTGTTTTGGGTGCTTAGTATGCAAGGAAACCTTTTTCCTTATTGCGCAGCTGGTTTCAAGTCATTCTATAGGCGTGGATTATGAAATAAACCTTAGTGTTAACGACAGTATCTTAACAGTAGGTATTGGTTGGTTGGGGTTTTGGGTGCTTCGTGTGCAAGGAAGCCTTCCCTCTAAAAGGCGTGGATTGCGAACTAGTCGTCAGTGTCAATGACAGTATACCAATCACTTAGTCTTTTCATTGCTCTTGTATGCAAGGGAAAGTAAGCTTTCGTTCTTCAAGTTCTCAGACCCTCGTCCTCAATTGTACTTCAGTTCAGAAGTTCTCCCAGAGAGGTACATGACTTATTGATGAAGGGGGATGTGTGGCCCAGATTTTTTGAAAGCACCCACTTGTAATGTAGACATGTGCAGAAACAGACCCTCAATCATGAGGAAAAATGGGGGATGAGAGTAATAAGACATTGTAGACCTAATTTTATTATTGCTTGAAATTGAACTGTGAACATCTCCGACGCGATTTTAGCATTTATCTGACCGAAATGACATTGAATTTTTGATTTTTTTTTGAAATTTCACACCCACTTTTATCGGGTTTTGGTGACTGGATCTTGAAAACCTTGGAGATGATGTCGGACAAAATCGGTCTCCATGACTACTCCCGCTTTAGTATATAAGATGCTCAAAACAGAAACAAATCATTATCAGTTAAAACTAAATTTACGATGCGGCACATAATTTCGATTCCAAACATGCTGCTTAAAATGTATGTTGCAGTGCAAAAGCGAAAGATAATTTACGTCCACCTTCTAGGAAACTAAAGCTGTATGCTGTTCCTTCTAGCAGATCACATTCGGGTGAATCGAGGGAGATCTCGGAGATATTGGCTTTGGAGGCCCGGAAATAAAAGTTGCCGAAATAGTGCTGAATCAACATTTTTCAAATCTGCTGATGCCCATATATATGGACAGGATATTACTAATAACAATCTGGCAAAATATTTTACAAATAATTTTTCTTCGGATTCTGGTTGAGGCTCTGAAATTTTTTGAAGAATTAGATATAATTTTGTACTATTAGTCTTCAATACCTAAGAAATTGCAATCTTTTTCCTCTATTCTATTTTCTATCTTCTTTGCCATTAAAGTGATCGTTGTTATGTTGGCTTGGCTTTGTATTTAAAAACAGTTCTAAAATCTGGTTGTCACTTTTGAGTATCTATTAAAAATAGAAATCCGACAGTAAATGCTATTTTTGTTGGATGGAATATCATTTCATTTTCAATCGAGATCGTGTAACATATGAAATCATTTATTTGGATTTGTCAGTCGGTGTCACAACACAAACATTAGCATCGAGGTATTATCATTCAAGGCATGAATTAGAGGAGCTGAAAACTGAAACTTTGAATCTGACAAATGAAACTGCGAAAGTTCTGGGATGTTCTTTTAACTGGACTCCACGACCTCACGACCCCAGACCATACGACCCTATGACCTAACGACCGTACGACCTTATTTTTATTAACGATTTTTTATTTTCAAAAATAGTTGAATTCAAAGTTGATTTTCATTCAAAGTTTCAAGATAGCTTTGATTTTGATCTTGAGTTGTGAGGTTGTTTTATACAGCCAATCGTAAATATTTTGTAGTTGAATTTGTCTTGAATTTGAATTTGCATTAAATATTCTCGAGTCTTTCAGGTTACTTAATGGCATTTTGGTCCCTGAAGTTATGTATTTCAAATATGTCAGCATGGCTTGGCATCAGTGGAATGAAAGTTAACGTGGCGACACAACGAAGAACGAACCATTGTCGCAATTTGACTAGTTACGCTCAAATAGTTTTTTCTGTGACTCTGAACGGTTTTGAAGGTTAAATGTGACGTTGCATATAAGGATAAATGACGTTTATGCATTTCATATGCTTCCCCTATTTAAAATAGGCTAAAATCGGGATTCGATTTCAGCCTGCCTCTCTTATTTTTGAAGCGATTTTTCAAAAAACCACCCACTACTCTGTAAAACATGTTTGAAATGAGTTTCAAGGCAAGGGCTTCAAGCTGGGGACATTGCGGTGCAGTACATATATCAAAATGTTTCGTATACAGCAAAAATATTTTGACCAGAATTTCAGCCAGATGTTTCTTATAAAGTTTTTTCTTTAGCCGTTTTAGGCTAGTTCCACAACCAAACGAACGAGGTTGACGTTTGAAAAAAAGAAAATTAAATTTAGCATTGCAGGTACCGATGTAATGTTATATGGCATTGGAAAAGGAAACAGCATTGATGAATAGCAATGTTTACTTATTAAACCGCGGTTTGATCTCTGGGCTGGGCTGACTGTCCGAGATAACACGATTCACCTACATAATGATTTTTGAATAGTTGCATAAAGCCACTCAACATCAAAATCAAAGTCATCTTGAACTGTTTAATGCTAATCAACTTTGAATTCCACTATTTTCGACAATAAAAAATCGTTAATAAAAATAGGGTCGTACGGTCGTTAGGTAGTAGGGTCGTATGGTCTGGGGTCGTGAGGTCGTGGAGTCCAATTAAAAGAACATCCCGAAAATTCCCACTATTGCGTTTCAAACATTCTATTTGAGAATACAACGCTTCATTACATGTAGCATTTCTCCTACATGTAACACAATGATAATAATCGTTTAACCATAGTTAATAATTTAACATGTTGATAATCACGAGGATCATTTATTGCATGAGCACGACTTGTTTAGGGTGCCACTTTGGATCTGAAATCCCTCTGGCCACAAGAGAATTTCTGCAAGTCAATTTAAAGTTTCTAAAAGGTTTTAAACAAATTAAGGAATTGCCTAACCAGAAATTATGAACAATAATAGTTGCCTAATTTTATACTGTAGGACGTCTTAAGAGCCTGGAGCTATTAAAGTTGGTGATTGACAATGGTGAATTTGAAGAAAATGCAGAACTAGATTTAAGTGATTTGTGTATTGAAAGCTGGATAATTAAAAAAATTGGGTTGAATCTAAAGAATATCAAGGCGTTGAATCTCTCCGATAATGAAATCGCTTGTTTGCCAAACGATTTCTTAGTTGAATGCAAAAATATTCAGGAGTTGGATCTCTCTTGGAATAGACTCGTATCTTTGCCGCCAAGTTTCAAACAACTGAATGATAACCTACGTATTAATCTACATGGAAATCCTCTTGTTTTCCCACCATTGGATGTATGCCAAGAAGGAATACACGCAATAAAGAGATGCTTTGAAGACATAGAAAAATCAAGGGAAGTAGAAAGGAAGAGACTCCTTGGGGACTCTTTGGCTGGTAAGTTTCCTACATGAAAACACAATTCCATTTTTTTATCAAAATCTTTCTTACCTACTTTCCAGAAAAGCTCAAATTCTTTAGAATACAGCTTCTCGTGAAGGAAAACCAGAGGCGCTGCATAAAGGCTGCATTAGGACAGTTTTTTCTTGTGATTTAGAGAAACTTTGCATTATCAGACACTGCTGTTTAGCAACCCTTGCTGTACTGATGAATAGTTTTAAAAGTGTGAAAAAAATGAGTTTGCATTTTCGGCCTGTCTTTGGCGACATTACTTAATTAACTGTGTTTAAAGTTTAAAGCAAATGTATTACATTCGTTATTAAGAATAGATATTTCTTACCGAGAATTTTATATACAATATTATTTACACACACATCTGCAACAGGCAAGGGAACAAAGGCGAATTTTGTGTTCAGATTAGGTGTTTTAAATTGAGTGAGAGCAAGCGTCTATGGCAAACGAAAGTCACAACTAGGTTTTTCAGATAAACTAGGTTTTTCAGAAAACTGGGTTTTTCACAATAATGGAGTATTTCAGACTCAGTTTATCTGATTTTGGTGACTTCCTTGCGAAAAACGAATATCGCTGCCGACGGTGGCCAACAATTTAGACATTGTAATTCTTTGTAAAACTTCGCGAAATTTGACTTTATATAGCGAGATTGACAAGTGTTTCTTCCTAGCTGTATATTTTGTTCCTTAGTTCATACTTTGTTTACATTCGTTTCCCCACAACTCAACACTAGTTTGTTTCTCCGAAAGATCTCTAAAAATTCGTCACAAAACGAGTTTTTTCGGCAATTTAAAAAAACTGAAAGAAACAAACAATTTTGCAGCTTCAAGTGTTGATAGTAGTACGACTGATTTTGAAACTCTGTCATCTGATGCGATTTCAAATGTTGAAACTATCCGATATCTGCGATTTACGCACAAGAAGTAAGAAATAATATTTTTTAAATTGTCGGTCTTCCTTGGCATAAATTGTCGTTGGTCGCTAGGAAATCGCCAAAATCATATTAACTGAGTTTTTCTGAAGTGCTCCATTATCTCGGGAAAACTAGCTTCCTCAAAAAAACCGGGTTTATCTGATAAACTCGGTTTTTCATACGAAACAGCACCATTTATAGAAAAAAATCTACTCATCTGAGTAAAACCAAGTTTATCTGAAAAACCCTGTTTTTCAACAGAGCAACAGATAAACTAGGTTTTCTCAGATAAACTGAGTTTATCTCTCAGAAAAACTCGTTTTTTAGAAAAACCTGGTTTTTCTGTAGAAAACCCAGTTTTTCTCAGAATAACTACAATCTTGGCCAGAATTATAGAGACACTTTGAAACTTTTAAAGCAGCTTCGCTTTGTCCAAGCCCCCTCTCCCCCATATCAATGTTGTAGAATAAATCTTATTCCTAAACGAAAGGTAATACATTTCTCTTCAACCGGAGGCAACATTGATACAAGGTGAAGGTGAAGTGTTGTCCCTCCCATGTCTAATGATTTGTTTCAAATTTGATGTCGCATGAAGATTTTCTGGCAAAGTCTCTATGAATTTCGGCCAGGATTGTCTGCAAACTGATTTTTTCATTGACTTGAAAAGTGAGTTTTTTATTTTGGGATTCATGTTTAATTGATCGAGTGCTATTAATTACTGTTTTTCGTTTAGTGGTAATTTAAGGTACACTCATTGCTGTTAATTACTCTTCGTCGTTAAGGGGGCGAAGGTCATTGGCTTGAGAATAGTTGTAGGCAATGTAAACATATGAAAAAAATACTCTAATGGCCAGATATAAGTTAATCTCTCCAGAGATGCGAAGTTATATCAAGTTTAGAAAAGGTGCTAACATACACCATAGACTTATTACCTTCCTCCCATCCTTTCGGAAACAGCTTCTAACAACTACAACAACAGACAGCTGTTTCCTCAGAGTGGGACTCATAAACTTTTAGTCAAAAAGTCGTGCTGGTATGCCAACTTTTTGGCATATCCAATCAGAATGCAGAACGGCCCAAATCAAAAGCTGTGATTGGCTGATCTATTACTCCCTCCTTTTCTGTCTCAAGTTTTGCCAATGGCCGCCGAGCTTCGAACAATTTCGCAACAGCTTTTTCGGGTCAGAAAAGACAACCTGACACCTATATATGCATAAACCCCATATTTAAAGTTTTTTATGTTTGAGAAGAAGAAGTACGAATTTAGAGAGGTTTTAGGGTCGGCGGTCAAATGAAATTTTAGGCCGCTCAGATGTCATGGCTTTCTCGTGTGCGAGAAGAGGAATTAATGAATTTGGATGCATTTTTAACTCAGATAAAGTTAGGACAAGCATTTTTCTTTGTACTGATAACTTTTTTTGGATGCTACACAACGCAAAATACAAATTTGAAGACGTTTTGGGGTCATTAGTCGGGTAAATTTGTTAGGCCATTCCTCGCACCAGAACGAGGTTCGTCAAAATTAGCACGACTTTTTGACTGAAAGTTTATGAGTCGTAGTTGGAGCGGGGTGGTTGAGTGTGGAGGAGCGTAGACTACGGCGAATGTAATATGTCTACATACACGATACCATACGGTGTGTCGCGTGCGGCTATTTATAAGATCTGGAAAGAGCCTTTGAATGCGCAAGTCAATGCACTCGTTAAGAAGCGAAACGTCGGCAGGCCAAGAAAAATGTTCATCAGAGAGAGGCGAAGACTTTTGCGCTTGGTAAAGACACTGCGAGATCAAGAACGCGTTTAAGGACGCGTCCCCACAAGTCCCCATAATTTTTATATAAATAATATACTTTTTAAAAAAGCTGGGGACGCGTGGGGACGCGTTAATTCACATACAGCCTTATTATCAATTTTACGTGATGAGGACGGATTTTGAGCAAATAAAGAATTGTCTTATCGAGAATTATGCAAAGCTACGGCTAGGCTCCGTTTAATGTTTACGAAAGATGTTCAATTAGATAGTGAATTAACTCAGTCGCCATTTTCAAGCAATATTAGCTGAGCAAAGCAATGTTTACAGCGAGGTACTCTAATTTGATCCCTCTCTGAAATATGGTGAGAAAGCTGGAAAATTTTCCACCGCGCATCCATCATATCATTTTCCTTTTCGTCAGTTGTATTGTAACGGCCAGGAAAGATGATCTTTTCCTTTCCTGTCGCAAAAATGGGTGTATCGTTGTTAAACAAAATATCTTTGCGTAGCTTGACTTGGGAGCGGCAAAGTGGATCGACCCATTTATCGATCGTATTTGAATGCATTTGGGTAGTACAGTTGTGTTGATAATATAGTTAATGAGCGGTTTGCTATTGCTAATGAGCGGGTGCTTGGGTTGGCCTGTAGTTATAGTCCTATATAATAGTCCTGTCCTAAATGAATCAACACGAAACGTGGACGACAGGTGGATAGCTGATGATTCGCACTTGTATCTCACCTAACTGCATACACTTGGACTTTTAATGCATACTCATACTATTTGACTTTGACAATTCGATGTAGTAGCTATTTTATGAAATGTTTTTGTATGAATCTGAAGAATCATGTGAAATTGTCTCCTTGAAGTCACATGTATGATGCAGATAATACCCTTATAGCCTCTATATGACATATGAGTAAGAAATCGAGGCTTCCCTTTTAGACGAAAAATTTTGTGTTTTAGGGTGTGGGAAAAAAGAAAACTCGCCTTGCTGTAGGTGTTGTTAAGGGAAATTTTTTAAGTAAGGTCACAAATAAACTTCAAAATAAAGAAAACCAAAGCACAAATCAAAAATCTAAAGCCACCACTGAAAGCGAATGCTGACCTTTTTAACTGACCACAATGTGAAAGTGTCAATTTTAAGGGTTTAAGACCTTAAGTGTATGCATGGCATTTAGTTTTACATGCTGCCCATGTAACTTAAACAGCGCGTGAACGAAGTGATTTGAGGATAGAGTTCTTGACAAACATATTACTGACTTTAAACC
>JAADKT020086999.1:0-10054 GCA_011763395.2 Chrysaora chesapeakei
GACTATATAAACAGAAAATAAAATAAAAACCCATATGTACTCGATGTCAAGGTCATCTCAACTGGCCACCGGACTAAAAGGCAAAATTGGTAAAAATTATTTGTTGGGTACTATAAGAACAGTGATGAGCTGAAAAAAGCCCTTGCAAAATATTTTTATGTGGTTTTTACTCTATATCCGGCATCTCTGAGAAAGGCCTGCTTCGCATGCACAAGACCTCTCTTTGCACACACAAGATCTCATGGAGAACTTCCTTAATCTATAGACTGGATTCACGTTCATTCACAATGGGCATAGCATGATTCACGTTATGCCCCATTGTGGAATGCAACCTGGTACATGTGCAAAAGTGGGCGTGAAGGAAATGGAAATCACATGGGAGGGGGCTTGACAAGGGTAGCATTATCTGATGTGCATCACATGCACAGGCAGGTGGTTGAGGTCCTCAGTGCTCGTAAATACTAACAATAAGCACTACTAAAAACAGAATAAACAAGAGTTTTACTTCTATTCCATAACATTTTGCTTGCTCTGGAAGTATTATTTGCCCTAAAATTTGAGTAGAATATTTCAAAGATACACATTGACACTGAAATGCATTTTTGATTAAAAAAGAATAACACAAAGCAACAATTAGAGGTAATGCCCACCTGGCAAAGGCTGGTAAATTTGCACATCTTCTGGCCACTCTTTTACTCCTTTGGAAAAAATTAAGCTATAAGTAGTAGGTGCCAATAATGGTCTAGAGCCTAGAGGGGTAAGAATGCAGTTTAGGGGTGCCTAGTTACCTGTATTATTGTAATCGAACTGTATTTTGATAACATTCGAAATCGCGCGAGCAGAAAGAACGAAAAAGTAAAAATGGCGACCGATGAAAAATTAACTGTTTTGAACTCAAATAAATCCTTTTTATAAAGAATTTTCGTCGATGCAGGTAAGATTTGTGGCAAATTTGCAACATGTACACTGCTAAAGCGGGGGTTTGGGGGCGGCAGGCCACAAAGACTAAACAATGCTGGTAACTAGGGACCCCTAAACTGCAGTTGAACCCCTAGAGGGTAGTAGGTAGATATATACCATGATGTTCTAAAAGTAGTCTAGATCTAGTCTAGCTATCAAGTATCATCTATCCTCTCATTCAACCACTTTAGTATCTCCTCTCTTCTCCCCATCCTTGAGCTGCATATAATCACAAAATTGCTATGCAGGGAGCAGAAAACCAAGTAATCAACAAAGCACTACACTCTACTAGCCACTAGGCCTGGAAAGGTTTAGTCATACCTTTTGAAGCTGCCATCATCGCTTTATTTACCATTTTTGAGGCCATTTTTCCAAACCTTACTTGAACCATTATGAAAGAGCCTCAGTCTCACGTCCTACATTTCGCCTCGTCCTGATGTTGCCTCGTTTTTTCCTCCATTGATTTTTTTTCGCTCTTTTCGTGCAAGGCCTTCTGAAGTGAACTGTCATCATGGCCACTCATTATAATTTCAAGAAAATTCAAGTTATACCAACATCAAAGGTTATAATTATAAGCCTTCTAATTATTTAATCTTATATTTTTCCCTAAAGGACAGCAGTTTTTTCTCCTAATCAATTTTCTCCTAATGAATGAAGCTTCTGGTGCTGGACTGAACTGAGGTTTTGATGATGACAACAAAACAAGTGATGATGATGATAATGATAATGTTTGATATGACGATGATGATGATGATGATTGCTGATGACGATAATGATGGTGATCATAATGATGATGATGATGATGATAATGTTGATTATGATAATGATGATGTATACGATGATGATGACGATGATGATGATGATTTTGACACTGATGATTATGATAATTTGTTGATGATGAACATCATC
Organism: Chrysaora chesapeakei; assembly: GCA_011763395.2. Taxonomy (NCBI): domain Eukaryota; kingdom Metazoa; phylum Cnidaria; class Scyphozoa; order Semaeostomeae; family Pelagiidae; genus Chrysaora; species Chrysaora chesapeakei. The sequence continues at coordinate 1,870 of JAADKT020086999.1, forward strand.
ATCATTGTCTTTTCTGTATTTTAAAAGACCAGAGAGTTTTTCTTGGCTTTTGCTCATCATAATTTAAGCTTTTTTTCATTTTGTAGGATTTTATTGACATTATATTGTCAAAAACACAAAGAAAGACACCAACTGTAGTCCATAAGTATGCAAACTTAATAGTTTTTTAAATACATTGATATTATTTTCATTCAAAATAGTCTGCTCCCTTGCCCATTAGTCTTTCTTGTCTCTTAACATTGCTAGTATGCTGCTTCTAACAAATCTATTGCTACATGTCACACATTTAATTATAATCTTCTTCTTCCTTGGTGCTCTGCCATAAGGCAGGTTCAGTTCCTCAAACCCATTCTGTCTTTAGCTAATCTTTTACAGGCTAGCTTAAGGCTGAACGGTTTCTAGTGAACTTGCCACATGACCAACTCGTCACACATTTAAGGCCAAGTGGCACTGTTGAACTTGCCACACCTTGGTGGCGAGATTCATCACTTGCCACAACTTGCCTCAGATGTGTGGGGACTTGACTGTGGCAAGTTGGCAGTGTGGCAAGTTGGCCTGTTACCAGCTGAGCATCCTGCAGATCATTTAGCATCAGCTTCCTTCTCTTCCCTGTCCTCATTTTCAGGGAGCCTTTCCTCAGTAACTGTTAATAATCACCAAATTGTCATCAAAAGGAAGCAACCTGGATATACATTGTTAGATTACTCTGTTTCCACAAATTTTCACTTTGTGTCCATTGATCTTGATTGAACTCTTTTATTTCTCGTTTTAGACATTATAAAATCTCAAGAATCAGACAGTTTTATCTGAAAAAGATAAAGTTCACTCAGCAAAACTACCATGACAAACTGACTCAGATTATTACAGATTTTCCAAGATTAGAGGTGAGAATTTTATCTGATTGTCGTTATTGATGGTCATAACTTGGATCATATCTTGGATGATAGTGATAAAGATAAAGCAATTTTTTCTCAGATATTCGAAAAATTGATTCTATCAGGAAATTTACCAAGCCAGCCTGCAGCCTATAGACCTTTTCAGCACTAAAAGAAAATTTTCAGATTTTCAAATAGAGAGTTTTTGGTGCCAAATTAGTATTGAGCACCCAAAATTTTGTCTAAGTGCAATGTTTTACTATCAATAAGTGCTTGTTTTATTTATTTTACAAGTGTTCAAAGTGTATGATTTTATAAGGTCTTAGACTGAGTGGTTTAAAAGGTTACACCAAAATTATTTTTTGCCCTCCAAGCCTTTGTAGAATTAGAAACTTTGAATGCTCATGAAGCATTTTCTAAAATTTCCATGATTTTTCTTTTTTTTACAGGACATTCATCCATTCTATGCAGATTTGCTGAATATTCTTTATGACAAAGATCATTACAAGCTTGCTCTTGGACAGATCAACACAGCAAGACATCTGATCGACAAGTAAGACAAATTGTGAATACAAAGATCTCACCATTTAACTTTGTAGTAAAAACCCAAGTGCAGCACCAAGTGCATAAGCTGCACTTTCCCCCCTAATTTTACTTTCCAATAAAAGGTTGCAGTTGGGGATACCCAAACTATTATTTAGACCCTTCTTTTCTGAAAACAAAAATTTTCCTCTGTTTTCAATGGAACTTCCTAGTTTCTTTTTGTTGGATTTTGTTCTGTGAAACACGAAGGAAACAACCAGAAACTATTATGTCCATGTATCAAAACTCTGAGCATCTTTGATGACATTAACTTGTTAGTATTCAGATTTTGAAAACCTTGAATAGACGCTTCCGCAAAAGATGGCCACCCTTTTTGCCTACTGTTTTTATTAAGGATTTTCGAAGGAATTCTGGGAATAATTTCCTTAGTTACGTATTTTAGATGAAAAACAAGGGGTTGACAGAACCGGCGGCCATCTTTTGCGGGAAGCGTCTATTGGGGTTGCTGTCTTTGTGTGACATAATTAATATGAGGTCTTTACAGTTATTGGACTAGCCTGTTTGCCAGCTGGCAAAAGTGCTTAACATGTTCCTATTTACTAAAGTTAAATGTTGCTCTTTTAGTGTGTCGAAAGATTACACAAGATTGATGAAGTATGGAGATACCATGTACAGGTGTAAGCAGCTTAAAAAGGCCGCTCTTGGCAGGTATGTTGAAACTTGAGGGTAACTTTCAGTGACTAACTCTTCCAGGCAGTGGCTTAGCTTACATCCAACATTGGAGGGGCAGAAGGGTGTGGTCAAAGAAAATTAGGGCATGGTTTTAAGAAAACAACGAGTTGCACCCTACAGCATTTTAAAATCATTTTTAGCCTATATAAAAGACCTATCTTGGCAATGATTGGGGCAACCCCCGTGACCCCCCTTGGCTTTGCCACTGCTTCCAGGTTCTCTTTAAAGCTCTTAATAGGCGTTATCTGCATCTGAATTCATTGTCAGAGTGGAATTGCCTTGCTTATTCCTGCTTTTTGAGAAGAAAACACAGGTCTTGTTTATATAAAGGTGCTAACAATCATACAGGATTATGCAAGCCTAATTTGGTTATTTCATAGTTTGAAAGTTGAGCTTTGACCAGTACGGTCTCTAAATGTCATTTCATTCTTTGGACACAAATATCAGTGGAAACAAAAGTTTTCAAATGGACTGAAATGAGGCTGGTCATGCTGTAAAATTGCTTTAATGTGCTGGATTCAAGCATAAGTGATTTGAGATCTTAACATAATTTCAATGAGAAAATTTTGTGGAACATAAGCTTGTAACTTTTTAACTTAAATAACGAGCTCTTCTTAAAACTAAGCAAAAAACTATTGTTAAGTCAGCAGGCCACAGGTGAATGCAAAAAAAATACTTGCAATGTTTATTGCCTTTTATGAAGACAACTCTTGAAATATTTCGCTCAAAATCTGGAAGGCACTGCTTCAAAGTTTTTCATTATTTTTCACAAGAAGCAACAAATAAATCGTTTAACTTTTATTCTAAATGAAAGCCAATGAAATTGTGAACATTTGCTTACCTAAATCAAGTTGGGCGAAGCCCATGAGCTGTCATGGCTTTGGTATGTGCATTTTGTGTTTTTGGGCCTACGGCTCCTGTTGGCTGCCATTTTAGGCCAAGCGTTGCAATACTTTTGTCCCCTAAGTGTATATGGTCTGTCAAAAAATTGTTTAAAGCTTGATAACACCTACTAAAGCCCCTTTTCAGAAGAATGTTTCATAATCATTGTCTTTTTGCAGGATGTGCACTATAATGAAAAGGCAAAATCAGAGTTTGCAATACTTAGAGCAAGGTATTAATCATGATTTATCACGGCAGATAGTGACTACGGTCACGCTAGGCGCTCTTATGCTCTAGCTCTATAATGTCCCAGTCATCTAACTCAGTTACACCCAGTGGGGACAACAGTCTAGTTTTACTAGGGTTTGTATGAGTATCAGGACTTGAATGTCTGCATTGAAAAGAGACTTCCAGTTAAGTATAGTGTGACCTGGTGTTGCAGTACAATATTGCGGCCTGTGTTCTCCAGGTGTCACAAACAACAAAAATCACAATTTTGCCTTTCACCTTTTTCATATGGTACAACTACAAATTATCTCATCTCAAAATTATTTCCTTAGTAAGACAGCATTTATCAAGACTTCCCTCAATTGATCCAAATACTAGAACGCTGCTGTTATGTGGGTAAGTTGTTAATAGCTTGGTATGTAATTTGGATGCGTCATTTTCTTCTCCCGATAAACTTGGTCAGCAAGAAGATCCAGTAGATTACCATCGTTTAACATAAAAAAAGAATGATGATGTTTTGCTGAGATCTGGCTGTGCTCCATTATTTTAGTCATATAGAACTTAAAAATCTTTTCCTCTCACGCTACTAAGAGTATAAACTTCAGAAGCAGGCCGAAACACGATGACCCATGTATTCAAATGACCTTCAAAATTGCGATGAACAGCGGAAACATTTTCGGGCATACTTAAAAGCTTTTTTCGTCTGACACTCCTCAGAGTATGAACGCTTGAAATGATAGACTAAGGCGGAATTTATACCCAAATGTTTTGGTCTGTTTCTGACGTTCATACTCTGAGGAGTGTCAGACGAAAAATACCTTTAAGTATGCCCGAAATGTTTTCGCTGTTTATCGCAATTTCGAAGTTTTGTACAACTCAAAGACTATTAAATGACCTTATTTGTAAAAGCGCTCAAAGTCGAGCAAAAAGTCATTTCAGAACGTGTTTTATTGCAGATTTCCCAACGTTGGCAAATCAAGCTTTATGAACAAAGTGACAAGAGCAGATGTTGAAGTGCAGCCATACGCTTTTACTACAAAGTCACTTTATGTAGGACATATGGATTATAAGTACCTAAGATGGCAGGTTCGTGTTTTAGTCATTTCTACATTTATGACATTTTTTTTATATTTTTTATATGCAAATATAACTACAAAGCTAGGTTGCTACTGTAGATGGTGCCATTTATAGAGGGAAAAGACACAAGGTCATCGAGTTTCCTCTATAATTTGCACTTAATGTAATTCACTAGTTAAACACACTGGCAACAAATAAATTAAAGGACGAGGGAGAAACAAACAAACAAATAAATCTAACAAACAACAAACAAAGTCTATATATAGGGTTAGCTGCATTCAATCAAACCGTTCTGTTGCTTTGATAAAGGATATTGTGGCTTCCATGATTATTCTGTTATCAATTATCATTCAACAGTGGAGAACCAAACAGAAGCAGTGTGCATAAGGATTTTGTATCATAACATGAAACGTCTAAACCAGAAACTTCGGAGAGTTGACCAAGGAGATCACAACGCTATGTGCCGTACAATGAGCAGTGCATTGGAAAATGCTCGTTATCTTCTTTTGCTGTTCCACACGTGCAAATAGGTCTCAAGCAATCAAAATTATGCTTGAATTTGTGCTCGTTTAGTAATCTAAATTGCAGACGTAGTGTAGTTAAGATTCTAATACCTTTTATGTCGTTAATATTGTGAATAGAATTTATGACATTGTTTTATTTAAAGTTTGACACACAAACCGGTCCATAGATCCATTGCTGAAATGAATAACAACATAGCACATGGATGTTCTTAAACGTACGTCCGAGACTGCAAAAGAACATCTTCAAAGCATGTGATTCAGTCTGTGGAAAGGTTGTAGAGATGCAGCCTAAGTTGTCATATAAGATCCTTGATTCATAGATTCCTTTGAATTGTCTTTTCCAGGTAATTGATACTCCCGGGATCTTGGATCATTCTTTAGAAGAAAGAAACACCATCGAAATGCAGGTACGTACTGTATATCTTTACTAAGTAAACATTTAAACAATTGTAAACAATATGAACAATTAAGTAATTTCTTAGTACAAGAATTTTTACGTACCTAACAAAGACGAATACAATCGAATGAAATATATGTAGCGCGTGACATGTCGGCCCCTTCTACGTCTCCCAGTTTAGCCACCTCGGAAAATTTGTAGCGAGTGACAGAATTTATAGCGAGAGACACGCAAATGCCTCTGAGAGACTGAAGCATTTCTTGTCTCGTTGACCCGGGGACATGTTATTCGCTTGTCACTCGCATGTTTAGCCACCCTGGGAGACACGTCGAATACAATATTTTGCGCAACATTTCTCCTTCTTTAGCCATAGCTTAAAACTTATGCTGTGGCTAAACTAGGAGACATTTCGTGCTTCAATAGCCCACTATTCCGCCTTCTTCGCCCTTCTCCTCCTTCGTAAACAATGTTGAGTGAAAAGACGATTCTGAATTTGTTTTCATTTCGCGTGATTTCCAAGAGCAGTTGTCTTCCGTATCAACACTTTAAGGGGGAGAGGGGGAGTTCTGTGTCTTGCAAACGTTACATTTCAAATACTAATAATTCACAGTCGATGTCAGGGACATTCAAACTACTTTTGGCAGCCTTGTATCTAGTTTAGGGTCTACGTAGAATGTTGGTCAACTTCCAATCTTATGTTTGTCTTCACCCCTCTCCCCATTGGCTGAGACGACCGTTGATTCGTAGCAAACTATAAAAAAGTCAATAGCGTTAAAATGATAAGCTTTATAACTATTTCAATTTTTTTTAAAAGAACGTTTCTATCGGGGTCGAAAGGGCGCTGTCTCAAACATTTAAGGCCCCATACCACTTTAGGGTCCAACTTTAAGCCCCTCTAAAAAAACAAATGTAAATCTGCGCCATTGTCTTTTACAACAGATTTTGCGCCCATTTTTTGTAGTTTTGGAATGAATCAACAACGGTAAAATCATAGAATTTTAAAATATGATTACTCCCTGTTTTCTTCTTAGGCTATTACTGCCTTGGCACATATTCGCGCCGCTGTGTTATACGTCATGGATCTTTCAGAACAATGCAATCATTCAATTGAAGAACAAATAGAATTGTTCAATAACATTAGGCCATTGTTTACAAATAAACCAATCGTCGTCTGCCTGAACAAAATTGACATTTTAACAGTCGATGAACTTCCAGAAGAAAAAAGAAAATTACTAGATGTTTTCAATGAAGATGGTATGTTGTTATATTCGTTTTAACCATTTAATAACTGTTGTCAAATCTCAGGAAATAGCGGCAACATTTTTGGACGTCCTTTAAAGCTTTTTTCTTCTGACACTATTCAGGCTGAGAGGCTTCAGCGTAGAAACGTGAGAAAGATATTGAAAAACTTGATAAAGGCAGGATTTTTACTCAGACTTGAAAATCACAAATCAGAAAGAAGCGCTGAGTTGGCATTGTGTTTTAAACGGGATACAGTTTGAAGACCCATAGGATTGATTGAAGAGTCCAAGTGAGAAAACAAACTCTTTCTGTCTACTCAGAATCGGCCTTTTGATTTTGATGCGGACAGATTCCAAAAATCCTTTGTGGAACAAAGATCTCGCTTTGCCAATGATTTTTAACTCAATCCTCATTGTAATTTTCTGCATGATTTGGTTTGTCAAGTAAGTGTTATCCTAACTTGGTGGTTGCTATCTTCGCCAAAAACTTTGCCGACGGATATTAGTAGGAACACGCCGTTTAATGATCACTGCCTTATTCTACATTTCCACAAGATACCTTTATATATATCTCCAGAGTCGAAAATGCCCACCCCCGTTTATCAAGATCCTCTGCTTATAAAATTTCTGTAAAACTCCATCTCCCCATATATTAAAACCCCCCTTTATTTGGCAATTAAGAGTACATACGTGTATTATAGGTTGATTTGTACAATGCTACTACCTTCCTTCCTTTTTTTTCAAGGCATTACTGTAATACCAATGAGTACCATGACGGAAGAAGGAGTGATAGCCGTGAAAACAGACGCATGTGAAAGGCTTCTTGCTCATCGTGTCGAAGTCAAAATGAAGAGCAAAAAGATGGGAGATATAATCAACAGACTGCATGTCTCGGTGCCAGAACCAAGAGACGCCAAAGAGAGGCCAGCTTTCATTCCGGAAGGTGCCGTAAAGAAAGGTAAAATGTGATTTCCGTTTGAGACAACGTATTCAATTCAATTTCAATTCATTTTTATTCGTAGAAATACAGTTTACAATGATAAAAAGTATTCTACACGGCCCAAGAAAAGCTGAGCTTATCTAGCTTGGGCCGCTACAAAACTAGGAAACTAAGAATGCAGTTCAGCTGGTGGACCCGTATTTTCCCAGATTTCGAATGCCATAACAATGTAATCGAATGATGTATGCTTCTAGCGGCCGATTGATTTTGATCAAATAAAGAATCGAAAAAGCTGAAGCTCAACACTGCCTCTAAATACAGCAATTTACACCCTACATTCCCCCCAACACTGAATTGTAAAAAAGGCACACTTACGGGAAGTGCTTCCACTTTTAAAGAAATTTCCTCAGTTTGAGAAGACCTGACTTTCACAAGGAAACTTTTAAGGAATAAATGTTTTGAAGAAATTTCAAGGCAATTCGTAGTTTTCAGTCGCATTTTGTTTCATATACATATTTTATTTGGTTTATAATTATTTCCACACTATTATTTATTAATATTAATATTTATTATATTTCGGTAATACTCATTTGGCACTCAATACTTTGGAGTTCAACACGTTTTCGGGACGTTTTTATGTAACCCTAACACTAACCTTCTATCCAGGGCCGTATTTATACTTGAAATATTGGGGGGGGGGTGTCAATAAATTTGCCCGAATTTTCTCGTTTCCCATAAAAGTCCTG
>JAADKT020087110.1:0-10048 GCA_011763395.2 Chrysaora chesapeakei
CGATTTCATATAATTTGATGCAAGAATTTTTTCTGGAAAAATGTCAATTTCATGCAAGATATCAATTTCAGGAAATGGTGCAAGATTTCATTTTTCTGCAGGATGTCAATTTTTAAACAACATAATTTTTACCATTGCAATAACATTTTAAGCCTGAAAATTTTAAGTACTTGGGGTGGGTGAATTTTCGATCCTGATCAATCTTCAGCCAACATCAGCCAAAATGGTGTTGGCTCATCCAACAAACGCTGCCAGCATTACGTCACACATGAATGTTGGTTGAAATGTTGGCTACATTTTGCAGGGGCTTTACACATTTGTATCGAGTTTCACAAAAATTTACCAAACAAAACTATAATACCTATTACCTGGTTTTCAACTTCCGTACTTTGTCTGACACACTGTTGGAAGACACCAGTGATGTTGATGGTATATGAGAGAATAAGACCAATTGCCCCAGCAGACAATCCAGGAACTAGAATTAAATGTACCTTATCAGGATATTGCTTTAAAGAAGTGTCAAAAATTAACAGAGACTTAGATTATTAGTTAGTTAGTTTGCTAGTTAGTTGTTAGTTAGTTAGTTAGCTAGTTAGCCAGTTAGATAGGTATTTGCTTTGTAACTCAGCTAGTTATTTTAATACTTAGCTAGTAAGTTATTTAGATAATTAGTTAGTTAGTTTGCTAGTTAGTTGTTAGTTAGTTAGTTAGTCAGTAAGTTGGTAAGTTACTAAGATAGTTACGTAGTTACTTAATTAATTTGTTAGTTATGTATTTATTTAGTTATTATTTAGTTAGCTACTTAGTTACTTAGCTAGTTTGTCCGTTATTTATTTAGTTAGTTAGTTAGTCAGTTAGTTGGTTAGTTAGTTAAATAGCTATTTAGAAAGTTAGCTAGTTAGTTACTTATTTAGTTAGCTAGATAGTTAGTTACTGTGTTGGCTAGCTGGTTAGTTTAGCTAGTTAAAAAGTTAGTTATTTAGTGGAACTTAGTTAGTTGGTTTGTTGGTTATAGTTAGTTAGTTAGTTAGTTAGTTAGTTAGTTAGTTAGTTAGTTAGTTAGTTAGTTAGTTAGTTAGTTGGTAAGTTAGTTAGTTAGTTTGTTAGTAATTTAGTTAGTCGGTTAGAAATTTACAAAGATATTTTTCAGATACTTCTTAAAAAATATGCATACAACAAGAAATGGACAAACAAACAAAGAAACAAATAAATAAATAAATAATCAATTAACATACCAATACCAGCAACAGCAACACAGATGAAAACAACAAAAGCGATGAAACAAAGACAGAGAAGCTCTAATCTGAATCCAAGCCAGCCTGCACATCCAAGAAAAGCAAACCAAGATTTTGTGTGGCCATCTTGAGCATCGAAGAACAGATCGGAAAATACAGCTTGTACGCCAAATGCACGAATGGTTGGAAGACCAAGTAAGGTTGTTGAGAAATGACCATATAAAGGACTTCTCACTGTTAGAAAAGACAAGTAGATAAGCTATTTGATATACCAAAGGGATGGTTAAAAAAAGAGGTCAACTCATGGGTACTGTACTTTAAGAAATGTTCTATAGTACTCTACATTCTACGCTGTTTGAAGTATTCAGCTGACTAGCAGATAGTATTGAAAATTAGGGTGGATTAGGGTGGTTATATAACCGGGTGTGCTGAAGGTAGTGTTCCATAATGCTCTACACTCTACGCTCTTCGGAGCATAAACAGTAGACTAACTGATAGTATGAAAAATAGGGTCGCTATACAACGGGGTGTGCTGTATGTAGTGTTCCATAATGCTCTACATTCTACGCTCTTTGGAAACTAAGGTAGATTAGCTACAAAGATGATTGAAAAATGAGGTCCATATATAAGGGGGTATGCTATAGATAACGTTCTTTAAATACTCTATACTATTTGCTCAAAAAGTAGCTAAAGTGGAAGGGACAAAACATAAGACCTTTTACTGTGAAGAATTAAGCAAATTAGCTACAGCAATGAATAGTTTTTCATGCTCTAAGCGAAAGATCTAAATGGGGTAGAAAAAGAGAGAGCTATAAATTTGAGAATACGTATTCCTCAACTTCATTCATCTTAGAGACATTTTCAAGGAATCCTCAAACATATACGTTGTCTGTGAAACTACATCCGACAACACCAAAGAACGCTGACAATCAAAATGACAGCGCTGTTTCTACCGATGATATTATTTGACTGGACGAGGTTGATATGATAGTGCAGCACATAGAGGGGCCAGAGGGGTGTAGAGTTGCTAAATAGCACAAAAGGCTAGCGTTTTCTGCCAGTAAATGGACGGACATAGCTCAGCCCTCCTGAAACCCAAGCTCTACATCCCAAGGTACATATAACCCGGAAATATACTATTGACGATATTTGCTAAGATATGATTGTGGAGGAGACTGATGGCTGGAAGGACTTCGAGTCAGGCTTGCTACTTCATTGCACTGTTTAGTGCAGTGGAGTAGTCAACTGGCTTGCTGTCCAGAAGGTCACTGGTTCAAATCCCAGTCAAGGTAATTACAACAAATTGCGGTAGCCCTCTTATGATTGAATATGTATCACGTATCAGCTTACATGCAGTTCAGGTTTTGTTACGGTACATATAGCTATAGATTGGCAGACAAAACAAAACAAAACATTCTTACTTAAGCCTTCAATTCTTTTGACTTCTCTTGCAGTTTTGATGTAGTATCGACGAACAAAAAAGAAAACAATAACCAACGGGATTACAACTGCAAATACAATTGGATTCTTAGAAGCAACGAGTATGAGAATTCCAGTAACTACAAGGCCAGTCTGCAAACCAAAACAAAATAATTCAAAACCACAAATTGCTACAGATTGACTTAGATTCAACTTAGGCCCTGGCCAAACCATCAAACATTGTTGGTCAAGCATTTAAGAATGCTTTGCAGGCAATGTTTGATCGTTTAGCCACATCGCAAAACATTGCTTAACAAGTGAAAGACAATGTTGGAAACATTTGATAAACATTTTCTGCTTGTCGCAAGGAAAAGATGCTTGACAAGCAATGTTTTGCGACGTGGCGAAACTGTCAAACACGACATTCGACAAGCAAATTTCTAATGCTTGACCAACAATGTCTGATGGTTTGACAAAGGCCTCAAACACTGTTGGTCAAGCATTTGAGATGTGCTTTGCAAGCAATGTTTGATCGTTTAGCCACATTGCAAAACAATGCTTTACAAGCAGAACATGAGCAAGACAATGTTGGAAACATTTGATAAATATTTTCTGCTTGTCGCAAGGAAAACACTGCTGGTCAAGCATTTGAGATGTGCTTTGCCAAGCAATGTTTGGTCGTTTAGCTACATCGCAAAACATTGCTCGACAAGCAAAATTCGCTCAGCAATGTTTGAACAACTTCAAAAACATTTTATGCTTGTGTCAAGCAAAAAATATTTGACGAGAAATGTTTTATGATGTGGCCAAACAGTAAAGAAACTTAAAAAACATTTAATGCTGGTCACAAGCAGAAAAAGGTTTGACGAGCAATGTTTTGTGACGCGGACAAATGGTCAAAACATTTATGAGTTTGTCAAGCAAATTTTTGGTGCTGGATCAACATTCAGGGCCTAGCATTCAGGGCCTAGCATTCAGGGCCTAGCATTCAGGGCCAACATACAGGGCCTGACAGTCAGGCGGGAGTATAACAGTTGGAAACAGAGCGGAGCAGTTTTGTTACGGATCAAAAACAATATGCTTTTTAAATTGTGTGACAAAACCTTTTCATTTCAATCAGAACCAATCTTACCATTTTGAAACTTTATGACATACATGCAAAAACGTGTTTACCTGCCAGAAATCAAAGAAAGTGAAGGACAACATGTCGTCAACCAAACTCATGTCTTTCGAGAAGCGATTCAGTATACGACCTACAAGAGAAAAAAATCAAAAATGACGTGATTTGGATGGAAATGCGAAGGTGAAAGGAAATTCTGCCCCATACGTCGGCTTAGTATTCTGGGGTTGGAAGGAAATATGTTATTTTCTTCTGTGTACCACAGACCCAGTAAGTACGTAAGCAAGCAAACAAGCAAGCAATCAATCTCTATTTGTTAAGAGAGCTCTGGGAGTTCTAGCAGCCAAACAGCTGATGCGAGCCTGAAGCTTAATATAGAGGTTAACTTTAAAAACTTAGAACTTTGTATCGAAACCCGGAAAGGAGAAGTGGTAGCAAAAACAGAACGTTAAAGTGTGAGTTCCAACAGGGGATGGGCAGGGCTGTTGCAGAAGAGTGGAGTTCTAGGAATGAACGAGGCTGACCGCAAATCAGTGAGATATTCTGGGTCAAAAACAGAATCGGTTATAGGAGCCATTCCTTCGGAGATGCTAAGGAATACTAAGAGCTCCAGTGACGAACGCCAGACGGCGAGAGGAAAGATAATGATAAGGCAGTTAATCACAGTATCCAATAAAGAGAAAACTCTACGGACGATTAAAGAAGACAATAAAGTCAGTTTGATTACCAATTGAATTTGTATCGAAGAAGTAAATTGGTGCTCTTAATACAGCACTGAACATCTTTCCATGAAGTTGCTTTGATGCTTCAAGAATCACTCTAAAGAACACGAATGCACGTGTTAAACCAAGGGTGAAGAGGGCTATCACGAGGGCCGCGTATATTCCAAGATCTCTGCTACGATTTTGGTTTTTGTCAGCTGGGTTTCGTGAGTAGTAGTATTTTCCTTCGATGTTCGACCTAAGATATAAGAAAGATAATTTCAAAACTCTAGAAATCTTGGTTAATATCAAGAATATCGTCGTTAGTAAGTCAGTTGTTTAGTTAGTTAGTTAGCTAGTTGGCCTGTTAGTTAGAAAGTTAGTTAGCTAACTAGTTAGTTAGTTAGTAAGTAAGTAAGTTAGTTAGTTAGTTAATTAATTAGTTAGTTAGTTAGTTAGTTAGTTTCTTATAGTTGATCTGTTTAGTTAGTAAGTTAGTTAGTTAACAAGTTAGATAGTTAGTTAAATGGGTATTTGTTTTATTAGTTAATTAGTTAGAAAGTTTGCTTGTTTGCTTCTTTATTAATTAGATACTTAGTTAATTTATTAGCTAGTTAATTTGTTTGTTTGTTAGACTGTTAGTTAGTTAGTGTTAGGTAGGTAGGTAGTTAGTTAGTTAGTAAGTTAGTTAGTTAGCTAGTTAATTAGTCAGTAAGTTAATTAGTTAGTTAGTTAGTTAGTTAGTTAGTTAGGAACATATACTTGCTGTCTCATAATTCTTTTTGCTTTTTGCCTGGAATAGCAAACAGCTGGCAACTCTCCGGACTATCCTAGTCTACTTTCCCTTTAACCATCGGAATCGAACCCACAATCATTGATTGCAAACAAGACTCAAACACTTGGCTATTCTCACATTAAAAAAAGAATTTCGCCAAATAATCAATTAAGCAAGCAATAATTTCGTGTTCAACAAAAGCTTAAAAATTTCAAGATCAGACACATAATTAACATAAATTTGTATCACTTACCAGTAAGACAGCCACCAATCAGCGCATAGATAAACAGCTTGGCAAATGACGAATAATATCAGTACGAGAGTCCATACGAAGATGCCATAACCAGAACGAAAGAATTCCAAATAAGTCTGCAATCCAATGGAGCCTTCAATCTTCGTTTCTTTTGGTATATTGTCTTCTTCCTATAACGGGAAAGATAAGAGGTATAAGAGTTTATATGACTAAACTTATAGGATGGAAAATCAAGACCCCACATTGATTACATTGATCAGTCTGGGACACAAGCCGCTGGTCAACGTCAAAATGGCTTCATAATCCCAGCGTGCGTTGCCTAGTAAATATGATTGTATGCTTGTTTACTCTCAAGTGCCTAACAAATGGGGGTCAGAATAAATTGGGGGCGATGGAGATATTGATTTACGATAATATCTTCAAGAATATTATCCTTATTAGTTATGGAACAGTTACATTTTGAACCATTTTATGTTATTAATTACCAAAGTGCAAAATCATAAGAGTTCTTTGGCACTCCACGTTTACATTTTCGTGAAAAGAAAAACCGACGAAGATGAACTGACGAAGTGGTTTCTCATCTAAATGCTTTACTTTACACTTTTTTATAAGGAACACCTTTATAAGGAACTCGAGGCTGAAAATTCCCAAAAAATTAAGGAACTTTAAGAAACTGCCGAGGCTCGGATGAAAAACTAAGAATAATTTTTTCAAGAACAAGATGATTTGTGCAAAAAAACAGCAGAATAACAACATATTTCCCATCGTTCTTCCAAAAAAGACTTCATTTATATTTAAAGTTTATTTCAATTTGCTGTAAAAATTAGTATTCAAACATATCTCACGAAAACGAACAGCACAAGGAACTTCAGCCTCATTTTGTTGAAAAATTAAGGAACCCCAGCCTCAACTCAGAGTTAAGGTTCCTTATAAAAAAAACGTGTAAGTTGGTTTAAACGGTAGCTAGTAAGCTAACATATACCAAAATAATGCTTTTTGCTTTCCCTGATCTTATACACAACCATAAGATACGAGCCTCAACAGTCAAAAGCAAAATAAAACATCTTACATAGACTTCAACTTGTTGCGTTTCTGCAGCAATGCTAATTTCTGATTGCATCATGCTTGGTTCCTTGAAAATTCGACTCTCTTGTCTAATCAGTGTCTCGGCACGTGGTCTCCAATTGTCACCTACACACGACATCTGTTGGCTGAATCTGCGCTTGCGTCGTTCATACGGGGTTTCATCACCACTATCAATAGCAGAATCAGCATCATCGTCTTCAGATAATAATGACATGAAGTCAATTCCCATCTCAGCAAGTTCATAATACGTTCCTTGACCAATGCATTTACCCTTAATGAGAAGAAAAACAATTAATTACCGTAAAAGCTTACAAAGTACCTTCTATCTCTATTAGAAATGGACTTTGATTAAAAGAGACTTTGAAAAGAAGACCCTCCAGAAGTGCGCATACAGACGGAGCAGTTCGTATTTATTCCTACGCAATAGGTTTTCTTATTCAATTTATGTTGATAGGTGTCTGATGCATGTTGGGTCCCTCTATGACCTCATCCTAATAAGCTTAAGCCCCCCTCTATAAGCCCCAATCTATAAAAGCCTCCTTCTCTATAAAACCACTCCCTCGATTCACTTACTGTCTAGTCAAGCAAGCCCCTCTCAAATAGAAATATAGACTTGCCCTTCTCTCTATCTGGCGCCAAGCCCCCATACTATATCCTCTGATTGTTGAGTTTTAAATAAGCCCCCCCCCCCCGGCAGTTTAATCGAATTTACGCCTACGACGTGATATGCCAGATCTAGTGACGATCTACTGTGTTCTGTAATTATAGATGTAGAGAATGCAGAATCCTTACGAGGAATCTTTTCCTGATAGGGAATTCTGATAAGGAATATTCTTTAATATGTACATATTAATCCTCACTTGGCTTCCACAATTGTTATAATTGCCTTGACTGAGATTCGAACTAGTGACCCTCTGGACAACAAGCCAGTTGAATACTCCTGACTTGCTGTCTAGATGGTTACTGGTTCGAATCCCAGTAAAGGCAATTATAACAATTGTGGCAGCCCACTGATGATTAATATATATCATGTGTCAGCATATATCATGACCCTCATACCCCTGACGAGGTAAGGTATCGCTAATCAGGTATTAATTTCATACCTCTGATAATGCAATAATGTTATCTGCATCTGTAAGATATTGCAACTGATGAGTCACCAATATGCGTGGTTTTTTCGCAAGATAACCCATGATGCACCTGAAGAAACATACAGCCATGCGCAATAACAGTGAACAAAAGCAATAAAAGTTATCGATAGATATGGCCTATTAGAAGCTGGTTATTCACTACATTAGTTAGGCTCTGACCAAACGTTCCGATAAGCAATGCAACCAAACGTTCCGCTTAGAGGGTAGCGAAGCGTAGTGTACTGTAGTGTACTGTAGCACTTGCGCCATTTATGCTGAAGGTCTGCAATTAAAATCTAGTCTAGGGTGCACAAATTACAAGGTGGAAAAACCTTGCTTTCTGTGACTCGGATGATCACGCAAAATGGCGGGCCCGCCTCAACTGGGACGTTAAAGAACCACTGAGATCGTAAGGAACCCTGGCCGTAACACCCCCTGGAAGTGAAGAGGTCGGCCTGGCGTTGATATTCCAGAATGACTGCCGAGTGAATGAGACCTCAAATAATAGCCACACCAGCCAGCAGTAGAAAGGGAATGTTGCCGGTACTGGAAAACAACATAGATGTTTGGCCATGCTACAAAACTTTGATTGACAAGCAGAGTTTGCTTAGCCATGATAAAACTTCAAAAATATTTCTTTCTTGCCACAAGCAAAAATGTTGGGGCACAGCTACCAGTACAAGAATAACATCAAAGATACCTACTCATTGAAAAGATGCCTTCCAACACTTGCATCAACTGCACTTAGAGGATCATCCATAATATAAACATCAGCATCATGATAAACAGCTCTGTGAATACAAAAAAACACATCAATGTTAGGCTATACATGCTAACACAGAGTTCAAGCAAAATATGATACATCCAAGATGCTGAGACTTAGAGAGCATAGTTTCAGATTTTTAAGATTTCTATCTCGAAACCCAGAATCAGAGATATTCAAGAAATTCAATACTAAACCTAGAAAGAACAAAAATTTTGAAAATTTGATATCCTTGCGGCGTCAAAAGCTGTTGTGTATCTTAGGAATAATGGTAAGGTTTCCAGGCAACCTCAAAACCATAAACATTTTCCTGTTTTCAGGAGCAGAATGTTCTGAAGGGTTTCTAAATTAACCGTTTTAATAAGATTGAATTCAAGTCTGCCTATCCCCGAACTGATTGGTTGTTGTTGGGAGTTGTTTATCATGAAATAAAACCTTCGAGATCTTAATTGTAATGGACGTGAAAATGATTGACGATCCTAGTCATCTGAATTTGGTGAAAACTTCTTTTGTATGCTTCATGCAAATAACAGACTGAGAACCATCTAGTTAGGGAGCAGACTGCCTTTAAACCAGCTAAGCCCAAAGAAGGAAGGCACACTCCAGGAGCCATTGCCAATAATTGCACTCCTACAGAAACTCATAAACAACTGCTTTACTCTATGAGCAATTAAGGCTTCCTTATAGATTTAACAAAGACAATAAAGCTTGCAGAATCCCCAATAACAGCATCCTGGCGATAGCAAACTATTTATGCAAGTGCATTGAAAAAATTGAAATGAAATCACCTTGCTAAGTTAACCCTGGCTCTCTGACCACCACTTAATGATACACCTCTTTCTCCAACTAATGTCATATCACCCTCAGGAAGAAGTTGAATGTCCTTTAAAAAGAAATAGACAAATTATACTTGCACCAAGAACAGGCTGCGAAAATCAGATCAATACAGATATCAGCTGTTATCTGCTTTTCTCTGTGTTACTTTTCTTTGTTCAAAAGTTCATGTATTTGTTTTTGTTCTTAAGATGTAATTTAATTATGCCTTGTACTAGTTAGGGGTTATTTTTTTATTAAACAGCTACCCTACAGCACTAAGGGATTATTATCTAAATCTTGAGTAGAGGTCTGCCGCAAGCATATTCAAAGTGGTACCCTTGCTTAGATTATTTTTTGCAATGAAACAGTTGGCTAGATTAATATTGAAAACGATACCCTTTTCTAGACTCATTTCCAAGCTATTCAGGCCATTCGAGTCATTCCAGAAAGTGATACCCTTGCCCAGACAAAGCTGAAAGCAAGACCGTTCCCAAATATGATACCCTTGGTTAGTTTTTGGCTTGACCGAAATTGCAAAAATGTATACCCATGGCTGGATTAGAAGTCCAAAAAGTATCCTTGAGCGCGCAACATCCCTAGGTAGAGGTACCTTTACTATGAAAGGACCCCCGATGCCCAATAGAAACATTTGAACAGCAACTAACAAATGAAGCTTTTCCACTTATACTATCCTTACCCTTTCAAGTGCACAGACTTTTAGTACTTCTTTGTACTTTTCCTCGTTGAATT
>JAADKT020087221.1:0-10039 GCA_011763395.2 Chrysaora chesapeakei
TTCTTATTTTGTTTTGTTAACGGCCCAAGCTAGATAAGCTTTGCTTTTCTTGGGTCGTGTAGAATAAAGTCTTTATACTATTAATTACACATTGTTTTAGGCTCTTTATTCTACAAATAAAATTGAATTGAATTGAATCTAGACTACATTCTGGGTGCTTTTTACGATTTTTGCATCAAAAAATTGATATCTTTTGATTTGGAGAAATTAAAATTCTATCGAATCGCCCTATTGCATAGTACAGTACAACAAATATAACAACATCGATGATGTACACACGAAGTAAGCAGATATACAGTACAGTTATAGCAGATAGCAGATATACAGCAGATATACAGATATACAGATATACTATACAGATATATACAATATACTATATAGTTATATACTATATATATATTATACAGACACACTATACAGATATATACAGATATACTATACAGATATCTTGTATAGCAGATATACAGTACAGTTAAGCTTAATTTTTTCAATGTATGTATCATATCAAGTCGTGATTTATGATTAAGATATGTGAAAAAGGAGTTATCAGATATGATAGTGATATAATAGAAGATCTCTTTTATCTTAGGCCATAAGTTTCATTAAAACTAGTAATTGATTTCTCTCTTCGTTTTTAGATTCCTTTTTTCCCAGTCGTAAAGAAAGATCTTACATTTCTTCATCTTGGTAATGAGACATATGTCGACGGTCTGGTTAGTATAATAAGGTACTTTAAGGACAGAGGTTGTCGGGGGTAGAATTTTTCGCATTGTCTGACTTTAATTTGCGAAAGTTTATCCTCGCTTTTCTGAACCGTGAATTTCGCAGATTTTTTCTAGCACAAGTTTCTTAAAAGCGAAATTCGGTATTCCGATTCGATTCACTTTATTGCCACGTATAGACCTTTCAACGAAGGGCTACGATTATGGACATTTTTACAATTTCGAGAAACAGAGTTTTCGATACAAATTCGTATTAAGCAGCAAAAATTTAGACTTTGTGCAAAGTTTTACTATCCTAGCGCTTTTATCATTGATCTGATGAGCATTCACAGTTCACAAATTTATAAGGGCTTTGACCGGTTGGGGCGAAAAGTTTCACCCAAAGTCACTTTTCACGGTCAAAGCCCTTATAGAATCCGGAACTCATAAAATCAATAGCACAATCGCTAGGACAGTGAAACTTTGTACCTAGACTGATTTTTAGTTGCTTTATACAATTTTAGCATCGAAAACTAGATATTTTGAAATTTTTAAAATTTCTTATCAAGGTGACCTCTCGTCGAAAAGGTCTATTAAGTTGGTATTGTTAGAATGCGAAAGTTTGTTTCCGTGAAACTTCCCACTTTGCCTCAATCACCATAGTTAACGTTCATCTTAATCGCTCACATGTGTACAGAAATTTCGCTCACTTCCGCCAATGAAGCTCATTTTTCATCAAGTTACCAGTCTGGCACAGGTGTTTTAGCTCAAACACACGCTGTAGAAATTTTATGATGCATTTCGAGCCGCATCTAGGTATAAAGTTTATCCCAGTCAATTGATATTGGTCTATTTCTGACGTTCATACTCCGAGGTGTGTCCGATGAAAAAGTTTTTAGTATGCCCGAAAATGTTTCCGCCAATTATCGCAATTTCATTCATGAGATAAGTATTATCTTTATGTCTTTGCTGAAAAGCCGTGCCACACCAAACATGCACCAACTCCATGCTGAACACATTGTAAGGTAAAATCCCCAGACTTTTGTTTTATCCTCAATTTCCTATGAAAAAATACCTGAATGATACCTAAATCAGTATTACAAGTAAAGTACATCTGTATTTATCAAAACCTATATTTTTTTATTCAAAGGTCAACTTCGAAAAACTTCGAATGATAGCTAAAGAAGTGCGAAAAGTTTGTAAATACTGCGCGATCGGATATGTGAGTATTGATATTTCATTTATCAGTGCTTTTTATTTAACGAGTGTAGACTTGATTTTTAGCGTTACATTATGTAGCTATATGCATTGTATGATTTTAGAAATCATAAATTTCTGCGTGGCAAAGCTCTCCTCTTTGTCGCTCATTTCTATCCGCACACTCCTAATCTTGACTGATTACCTGAGTCCCAGTTATCGCTCATGCGACCGAGGCCAGCACTAAAAGGAGATCGCTCAAACTGTAGTTTGAGCGTCCATCAATTCAATTAAATAGCGAAACTAAGATTCAGGTAATCAGTCTGCTTTTAATCACTAACGGCCTGCAAATAAAGTATGCCCCCTAATTTTTAGTACTTTCCCTCGTCCTTGTAATCGGAACATCCTTGAAAAATCCACCCTGAAGCCATTCATGTTTACCAATTCTTGCCTAGTCTACCTCTCTTCTTTTGTAAGTGGTATCCTTGTGTCTGACCTTCCGATACTGCTAATAGGGCACTGCTCCAGAACTTTATTCACGGGTCTCTGAGAACGAATCTTCCCGCCCCAAAGAGCTTATTTCACCATAAGCATTATGTTTTGCTTCTAAAATCTTGTTCTATGTTCCATTCTAAGTTCTTAATCCTTAGAGCTTCCTCTTTCTTGAGTAATCTCCATTGCTATGTTTTCCAACTTTCCCCACCCAATGCAATCTACTGGCCTTCAAGCATAACTTCAACCGTCTTGACCTTGTCTTTTCAACTAGTTCTCTTTTCTTTGCGTAGGTTAATTTTTCCTAGGCCATTTGTACAAAACAGCAAAAATTTCCGATATTCGCTGCATCGTCAGTCATTTCTGGTTTCTTTAATTCCCAGTCATCCCTCACTTTTCTTCTATCTGGTCCAAGTTATTGTCCTATTGTGATATTAAAATCCGACGGAAATAGCTTAACATTTGTAAAGAAGGGAAGCCTTGTATGACTTCGAGAGTTTCTCGGCGATTTCATTGAGCTCTATAGCCCAGTGAAAACGTCATTGACTCTCGTTTCATGCAGTACAGGTTCTAGTCTCCGTTGTGGTATGCCACATGTTGAAAAATCTATCCTAGTGCTCGCCAAACATGGAAAATATATATAAATATGTATGGTGCTGAAGAAAGCTCAACATAGCTGAAACAAAGTCACAATGTATGAGAGACGGTGATTTCTTTGAGCGTTTTAGCTCAATGGAAACGTCATTGGCTCTCAGGCTGGAATCCGATCTATTAGAGTCGAGAATAAAGAGATACAAATCTTACTTTTTAGGACCCAAGCAAGATGGATGATTTTTCTGTAACAAGCAGTGCAACACCGCCAAGCATAGCACAGTCGGTTGTCAGTGTTATAACTGGTCAAAACACAATCAGTCGCAAGAATAGACGTATTGTTGCTGGAGCAGAAAAGAAAATATACGAAGAGGTATGTATGTAACGCGAGAACGGAAGGTAACATAGCGATATGGTCCATACAGCAATAACCTTCATAGAACTTTTAATAGACAGGGAAATAGTTGTGAAAAACTAAGGAAGAGCCTAACCTACATGTTCTAGGTATGGTTTCATAGAGAATCGACCGGAGAATCAAAATCCGAGATGGGCCCTTTCGAAATGTTAACATAAATCACGTGATCGATGACGTCATTAAATGGCCTAAAAGCACCTAAAACCCCTTATAACTTTGCCTTTAAAAGTTCTACGAGCGTGATATTACCACCATTCAAAAGCTTGCAAAAGCTGCTTTCCATTGATGCATATATAAATAGAATTTGGTGATATCAGCATTTTTCGTTGATGACGTCATCAGTTATTTTTGTTTGTTTCTTGGTCCATGAAAAAAAGCTTGTTTGGCTGGGACGCAGATCCTAATCAAAGTTCAATGTATTCTAAAGTTATTTTAACGTTATAATAACAGTTAGTAACAATTTAGTGCTTTCTTTTTGGTCTGGAAACAAACCTTTTCAAAGAGGTCTGAGTCTGCGTGACATTTTCTGGAAGCTGGCAGACATCTTGAGAAAGGGAATCCTCTCCCCTTGCACTGACCTGGGTCGAAGTCGCATTAGGAGAGGCAGTGCAGAAAAGTCTTGTTTTAAATTCACGAATAATTTGAGAACTGAAAGAAAGGATCCATGTCTCGGCTTTTCTGCTCAATGGGGCATTCTATCTAGGATTTTCCTTTTTTGTTTGTAACCTTAATCTTGTTTCCAGAGATGCAAAAACCCTGCACATCTACACACCTTGTTTGGAGGAAGGTTTTGGCTAAAAAATAAGGAAGATTTTGTTGTAAAACGACTTTTAATACTATTGCTACAGCTAATTCAAGTGCGGACATTAACATGAACAAAATACCTTGAATTATTAAAAACCATTCAAACTGCATGCAGTTGGTTTAGGCTGCATTTCAAAATTAATCAAAGTAGAAAAATCAGGCCTTGGTAAAAGATAGAAAATCTATCTTGTCAACCCTTTTTAGGTCCCTACAGTGCTGTGATAACCTTCATCTTGTAAAGTTGGAATCAATTTATGAATCATACTTTTAAGACTGTAGACTCTCTGATATTAAAGCTTGATTGCCGCCTTTGTAACACTTGCGCTAAAACTTACAAGCGACCTGGGAATGTCCCTAAGTATATGTTTTGTCTCGTGTGTGCAAGAGTCCATCTGGCTTGTTTTCGGCAACTTTATATCATGTTAAAATGAGGAAGGTTGGTTACAAAAATTTCAGGTTTTGAGGAAGGTCCATAACTTTTTGCAACTCTTCTTGTTTCCTTTGTTTCTGCAGATATTCTCGACATTTATATACGCAGATTCCTTCTGCACAACCTCTCAAAAGTCGTTGCATGCGTCGCTCAAGATATCGGCCATCTCCCAGAAAATGTTGCGCCGACCCAGTCCTCTTTGAAAAGGTCTGTTGGATGACTCTGTAAAGTAAGCTGGAGAATTGAGCATTGGAATGGAACGGAATGGCTCTGTCGTTTGACGACTTTTTGATCGTTTCTTTCCAATTCAGTGGTTCGTTTTGATTCGTGCCTTTCTTCGTGGAGTTCAAGCATTCTTTAACGGTTTTTAACAGCCTGTGTTCCAGTCCACCCACCGATTAGTGTGTGGACTAATCGGTGGGTGGACTGGAACACTGGCTAGGTTTTTAAACGCTTTATGAAAAAGTAAAGCTTCCTAGTAAATATCCGAGAATTTTCAAAAATCTTCATTTATTACAACTCCCAGTGTATTCCAAAATCATTATTTTTGTAAACTTTTCGCAACTCTCCAATCCTATCACCCTACTATTGGAAACCTGACTCTAGCACGTATGACAGTCAGTTGCTCTTTGCAGACTCTTTCAAATCGAAGAATGCGTCAATATTTAGAAAATCTTTCGAAACTTGGTATAAGTGAAGAAGATATATTCAAACTCTCAAAGAATTGTGAAGGTCCTCAAGGAACACGTAAGTGACGATGTATAATGTTTTATTTTTATTTGCTTTCAAGAGAAAATAAAAACATATAAAAGGCGAAATGATTTTGTCGAAAAACTATGATTACATCACCCCGGATAACGTATGTGCAGTACAACGGTGGTTGTGCAGTACAGCGGTGGTTGTGCAGTACAGCGGAGGGATATTATCCCACCGCTGTACTGAACATCCACTGTGTACTCATGGTATCCCTCCGCGGTAATGATGGTATCCCTCCGCTGTACTGTTCAACCACCGCTGTACTGCACAACCACCGCTGTACTGCACAACTACCGCTGTACTGCACAACTACCGCTGTACTGCACAACCACCGCTGTACTGCACAACCACCTCTGTACTGCACAACCACCGCTGTAGTGCACATGCGTTATCTGGGGTGTTAATTCGTGTTAGTTTTTTAGGATATAACCAACATACTACATAGTCACAGTGAAATACTGGTATCCTAAATTCTTGAAACAAAGCGGTTTTTGTTGTAAGCTTAGACATTAGGCCATTTCTTAGGAAGCAGGTTCGATTAGAAAGATAACAAAATTTTATGATTTTAATAGTTTATCGTGCGAACAAACGTCACAAAGAAAGCATCCATTTTCAGTTTTAAGAGGTCGGTTCCCTCACATAGACTAATTACATTCGTCGTAGTCTACGCTCTTCCACACTCCACCATCCCTCTCCAACTCCGAAAAAACCAACCTGCTCAACTCTGTGGAAACGTCAATTATGTTTTTGTAGTGGTTGTAGCTTTTTCCGAAAATGTGGCAGAAACGTAATAACTCTATCCCTAACATTATTCTTATGTGAAGGATGTAAACCCTGCAATCCGGCTATACATAGGTTCTTAAATAACATTTTCGAAAAAGAAAATTTCATTTACTGATATTTACTGGGTAATTTGTATTTTGACTTCAACTTGAAATTTGGTGCAAACATGAGCTGCGCGAAATTTAATACCCAGCGAAAATTAATACAATTAAGGTATCTAAAAGAGAAATTTAGACTTGATTAAATGTAAACAATTTTAGCAACAAAATTGAAATCCATTGAAATAACAGTAAACCTAATATTTTCATAGTATGCTATATTCTGCTGTGCAGAGCCAAAGTTTCCCAAATAATATCTCGAATTGTTTGTTTCCTTGCTAAAGTAAATAACCCTAGTAACTTCTCTACTTTACTCGCCTTATTTTTTCATTTTAGAGACATTACCGGGCAGGAAAAAAATTCAGTCGTCATCTCCAGTCAGTAGTAAGAAAATAGAAGCAGAAAATCGACCTCGAAACCAGGTGTCACCCGCACCTTCAAAGAAAACATGTGAGCATAATTCTATTGAGGTTTCGACTTGATCCTCCTTGATTACTTGAATTTACACGACATTTGTTGTAGATAAAATTCGTTGTACGCTGAAATCTGGTTCAGCTTGAGCATAACCCTTTATTTACATTTAGAAATACTCTTGTTTATACCACTGTACCAGCAAGCAATGCTCTTGTCCCACTGCTAACTCCCATTACTTTTCTCACACTCCCATTTGAAATACTCTTGACAATACCACTGCACCTGCAAGCAATACTGTTGTCCCGCTGCTAACTCCCACTACTTTTCTCACACCCATTCGAAATACTCTTGACAATACCACTGCACCTGCAAGCAATACTCTTCTCCCACTGCTAACTCCCACTACTTTTCTCCCACTTGTCCCATCACGAACCCCCACTACTTTTCTCGCACTCCCATCCGAAATACTCGTGACAATACCACTGCACCTGCAAGCAATACTCTTGTCCCACTCCCAACTCCCACTACTTTTCTCACACCCATTCGAAATACTCTTGACAATACCACTGCACCTGCAAGCAATACTCTTGTCCCACTGCTAACTCCCACTACTTTTCTCCAACTCCCATCCAAAATACTCGTGACAATACCACTGCACCTTCAGGCAATACTCTTGTCCCGCTGCTAACTCCCACTACTTTTCTCGCACTCCCATTCGAATTGCTCGTGACAATACCACTGCGCCTGCAAGCAAAACTCTTGTCCCGCTGCTAACTCCCACTACTTTTCTCGCACTTCCATCCGAAATACTCGTGACAATACCACTGCGCCTGTAAACAATACTCTGCTCCCGCTCCTAAAGCTATGGCTAAACTAGGAGACATGTTGCGGGCGACATTGTATTCGGCGTGTCTCCCAGGGTGGCTTAACATGCGAGTGACAAGTAAGCAACATGTCACCCGTGTCTCTCAGAAACATTTGCGTGTCACTCGCTACAAATTTTGTCACGCGCTACAGAATTTCTGAGGTGGCTAAACTGGGAGACATAGAGGGGACATGTCACTTGTAACAATTCTGCGCGCGAAATGTTCTCTAGTTTAGACAGGCCTTAACTCCCACTACTTTTCTCGAAATACTCGTGACAATACCACTGCACTTGCAAGCAATACTCTGTCCCGCTTCTGAAGGTGAAGGTGAAATGGAGTTTTAGCGCCAGTCGCTAGGATCTCAGTAGTAGGTTAACTAATCGAGACCTCGACCCTGGCCGTGACGCTACCGTGGCTGGGCTCGAACCCTGACCACGCTGAGCTTCTTACACCACGAGTCAGCTGGATTACACCACGACGCCACAGCACCTAACTCCCACCACTTCCCTCCCGCTCCTATTAACCGCCTCTCTCTTTACTCTGCTAACAGCTAGTTGTTGATAATAAATTGTTTCTGGAAGGTTGTCTTTTCGATATATTATTACTGAAATTGTATTGTATCTTTCTAGCGGATTCAATGTCGTTAACATCATATTCAAGTACCCAGTCGGGATCATTACCCGCATCGCCTCGGATGGAAAGAAAATCACAAGGTATTTTTACCCAATCATTGTTATGGTCATCCTATTTTCAGGACAGCCATGTTATCTTATTTTCATGTTAACTTTAGTTGGGTCATGTTGTGTACAGATTTTTTTAAAATGCAAACGCAAAGTTCTGGCTTGTAATGCTAAACGTGTGTGGTATAGGTACGATGACCCTAAAGTGCTTGCAATCATTGCAAAAAAAGAAGAACGGAGCTCTGTTCCCGACAATGGTTTCGTTCCAGCGCCAAGCATTGGCGTTGCACTTTGCAGAGTTAGGCCCCGTTTACGGTTTACACTGTAGCGGATAACTTTTTGATCCGCTACAAAAATTGTATCGGATAAGGCTTCTGTTTACACACGAAAAGTGATCCGATACAATTTTTCTTCACCTACACATTTTGTACCCGCTAGGAAAGAGGATCAATCTTGTACCTGTTCGGATCAAAAGTCTTCCGCTACAGTGTAAAGGTTTCTATGCGATACACTTTTTGATGCTGATTTGCAAAGAGGCCATTTTCTATTCACATCGAGGCTAAATTTTCCCGCACAAATTTAATCTGGTTGCTTGTTGAGTCGTAAAGCTACACACATCATTCTTGAGAAATGATTTTTACATTGAAAAATAAAATGTGCGTTTTTATCATTCTCCTTCTTGGATTTATTTGGACTTTACTGTCTCCAAGTCAATGCCAGCAGCAGCTTCACTTGTCTGAGATTCAAGAACTACTCGAAGCAAGAAAGATATCTTCTCTTTCGTTCATGTAAAGTTTCTTCTTCTTCCGCATTGTTATTCGTATAACTTTGAGGTTTTTATTTGCTTTTGCCATTATCTCTTGTTATTGCTATCTTCTGCCAAATCACAATCGTTACTTTCTGGCGCCAAATACGTTAGGCCTTGTTGATGTTGTAGAATGAGGTGTAAAAAGTGCGCATGCTTGATTTTGCGAGCAAAAACTGACCCGGTGCAGTGTAAATGGAAAGGCAAAGAGAACATGTTTTCATACTGGGAACACTTTTTGTAGCGGATCAAAAAGTGATCCGATACAGTGTAAACGGGGCCTTAAAATGCTACGTGAGGCAATCGGTCAAAACTGTGTTCGCAACTCCCGCACAAAGTCCCGCAGGATTCGCAGCCTCTTTTATGTCCTTCCATTCTTAATGTTTTTCATTCATTTGCTATCAGATAGAAAAGATCTTGGAGATGATCAGTACTTATCTTTCAACGAGTCACAAAGAGTGGAAAATCAGAGTGCAAATAGAAAAGGTAAGGCATCACGTTTATCAAAGTAGACAGTTTAATGTCGAGTATATTTTTCTGAGATATTTTCTTTACTTAAACGTCCAAAGCAGAGGCACGTAGTGTATGCTTTGATGCTAAAAATGAAGCCTTGTGAGCCTCGTCCCCGGGTGAATAGAACGCTACGTAAAACTTTGCCGTCCTCATTCGAGCATGATATCGGCCATTGGTTTGGTCAACCCACATTTTGCTTGGCATCCAAGACAATAGAAATGATAATGTGACGTCAATTTCATTAAATTGTCACACAGCAGCATGCCGAAAATCTTTTAGATATATAGCATTAAATGAAATGTTAAAGCGATGCTGCTAAACAATTCACCGCATCTTTCCTGAGAAGTAACAACAGACTTCTCTCCGTATCCTGACTGACCGACTGACTGACTGACTGGCTGACTCACTCACTCACTGACTGACTCACTCACTCACTGACTCACTGACTGACTCACTCACTGACTCACTGACTGACTCACTGACTGACTCACTGA
>JAADKT020087332.1:0-10038 GCA_011763395.2 Chrysaora chesapeakei
AATTCAGAATTTTTAAGCTTAGAGCATTTGAAATGATACCAAGACTCACAGATATCACAGCAAATTGATTTCTGGTTGTCTGAAACGATTTTCAAGCATTTAGGACAATGTAAAACTAAAGCAAAGTTACTCATTGAGTTTGTTTAGATCATCTAATTGATTAATGCGCTTTGCAGGTGATTTTTCAGTCATTCGAACAAAAATGTTCCCCTTACTTGTCCAAACATATTTAAAACCAAAGTCAGCTTTCCTGTCCTTAACTTTTCGCAACAGTTCTTTTCTTTTTCTTGTTAAACTTTCGTTTAGAAATACTCTCTTACCTTCAAATTCTGAATCATTAAACCCGAAATCTTTTAATTTATAATCAGAAAGCTCCTTCTTGGCAGCAAGAAGTCTATCTCTCGTTTTCCTCGATGCAAGCTCCACAATTATCGGTGCATCATCTTTCGAAGAGATTCTATGGCAGGCTTCAATGGATTCTGGAGAGACAGAGACATTCATTTTCTTCGCAACTTCCAGAAAGAGCTCTTCGGTGTCTTCTCCGTCTGTTCTGGGAAGGCCAGATATTTCAACCATGGTCTTGCGTCCGTATTGCTCAAGATCATCAATTAAACTTTCATTTTTCTTCGTCTTCTGAATTTCCTTTTCAAGTTGACCCTTCAGCTTCTCATTTTCCTGTGCTATCTTCATGTTGTCTTTTATCACTGAATTGTGTTCTGCTTTGAAGTTTTTGTGCTCAATCACTAGTTTATTTTGTGCCTTTTCAACTTTATCCACTCTTTTCTCAATACTTTCTAGCTTTTCTGTCACTTTAGTAAGGCTTGACTCGAATAAACTTCTGATGCTATCAGTAACTTTTATCATCTGGGTGGCTATCTCTTCGCTAATCGCAGTTCTAATTGACTGATCCATGTTTCAAGTTATGAAGCAAAAATTCCCATAGAATAGCTTTATTGCGGATAAACAAACACTTAAAAACTAAAGTGAAAGTAAACAAAAATTAAAACATAATAATACCTTGAGGCAGAAAGCTTACGCGTCGCTGCTTTGATCTTTCCGACAGCGAAAAACACGTCCGCTCTGTAGCACTGCCAACTGTGAATGTTATCTTATGTTATGTTATGTTAATGTTTACATCTTTTGATTATCTTAACGACATGAGAGATCGTTGTCTTATTGACATCGGAAATAAACAAATAATAACAGAAACATACACAAATAAACTGCATACCCATCTTTGAAGCTTTCAATTTTGCACTTTTAACCAAATAAGTTAATTGAAGTAAATATTGCACTGTGAATTTGAGCTCCTACTTACAATTTCAGACTTTGCAGACATCAGCATTTATATTTTAAATATTTTCAAAGTTAACAAAACTATATATCAATCGAAAGTCCATCAAAAGCTGAGTCTGAATATACCTATACATTTCTAATTTGAGCTACAGCTGTGCCATTACTCTACTCAATCATGAGAAAAAACTAGGCTGATGACATCATCGAAATGAGCAACTTCCGGTCAAAATTTCAAAAGGTATATCCATTGGCTGCAGGATTCGTGGAATTTTGAATGAAAAAGAACTTTTGATCGATAAATTGACTATTTTGTATATCGCTCTCTGTTTTCTGCTGCGAAGGCGCCATGTTATGCTCGCGCGTGGCTGATTGACGTTGGATTGAGCAATCATGTCACTCAAAATGTAAGTTGAAACCTCTTCAGTACCTATCAGATGGGTAAGACACACTTCATCTTGCTGGTTTCAGCTTTCTCCAGATGCTCGTAGCACAAGAACAATGGTGTGTCATAGGTGTGACGTCACACCGATGACACAGGAAAGTGAGCTTTGGTCCCAAAAGACGGGGGGGGGGAGGGATTTTCAAAACTCCTAGTTTTTTAGTACAGAATTTCAAGGCGTGTTTAGAATGGACCGACCCGAGTTTGCTTACAGGTAGGTCGCTTCAATTACTATAAAGAAATCCTACCAAATTTAGAATTAGGCAATTTTGCGATGATTGAAATTGAACAAGTTAGGATTTCTTTTCTCTAAGAATACTCTAATAAAAGATTAGGAATGAAAACATGGCATGGTACGCAAAAAAAATAGAAAGAGAAATCCAGTGCAATGTTGGTCCAACGGAAATTATTCTCACTGTCATTTTTCGAACTTGAATTGTCATCCTTGAGTTAACGAAACCAGATCAGTCAACAAAACCACAAACCTTATGTTTTTATTTCTCTCTTTCTTTCGTTGTAATACGAGCCCCCGTATGTGTGGAGAATTTACCCTAGGGTTGCTTGGGCATCCCTCTATTTCAATTTGAGGAATGTTTCAAGCATGGGGAGAAAACGCGACGCTAGAAAAACAATATAATCTATTGTTCTCAGTTCTCTTGTTTCTTACCCATCTGATATTAAGGTACTGAAGAGGTTTCAACTTACGTTTTGAGTGACATGATTGCTCAATCCCACGTCAGTCAGCCACGCGTGAGCATAACATGGCGCCTTCGCAGCAGAAAACAGAGAGAGATATACAAAATAGTCAAATTATCGATCAACAGCTCTTTTTCATTCAAAATTCCACGACTCCTGCAGCCCATGGTATATCTAGGCTATGGAATCTGCATACCTTAATTAATCGGAATCCATAAAAACATGCTCGGTTAGGTTGGTATCCAGTTTTTTCAAAGAATTTACCTACCTAGAATGGCCTCTTTATCTTTATTGGTAGGACATGAAGATTTCCTTCTTTACCAGGGCTCGGACAGGAATGAAAGGATGAAAGTAGCTGATTGTCATGGGTGTGAGGAAGAAGATGTCAAACATTTTACAAACACGGGAAAGAGCAACGTATGTTTTACTTGGGTGAAGCTGTCTTTGCGTCAAGCGACAATATTACTTTGTCCAAGTTTTGTCACTGTACTAGCTATTGCAGAAGGGTATGCTGGTCGGAAAGGGTAATGGGTAACGTTGCTGTGTTCTGTTTCTTCAGTGACAGGGTTAACATTGATCAAATGCCCCGAAGGGTGTTGAACAATGAATGTTCTGCCTTGAGCAGAGTGAGCTGTAACAATTTGCCTATTTACAAATCACAAACTCTTGGGCCTATTTTGCAGTAGCGTCAGTGGCATGCCCTTGAATACAGGTGTAAGTTTGGTATCATTTTAGCATGTGAGATATGATAATATAGGCAAATCGCATTGACTATCAATAATAGATTTGTTGACAAATGCAGATGCTGAATTGGTTGCAGTGAGGAACAAAGGGAAGGATCTGCAGCAAATAATTTACGAAACTGAATCAACGTTTTTGCAGGGTAGAAGATCGAGATATGAACGGGCAGTCAGGTTCAATCACCAGCATTTCAATAACTCATGTTGCCAGCATTAGCAGCATTAAACAATATAGACAGCTACTTGTAGGTGTAAAAGCTTGGGTTCAACAGAGTGAGTTCAAGAAACAACAACTATGTGCTTGCCAAAATGTGCATCCCCAGTTTCCAAGAATTGGTCTGGTTCATTATTATGAATTGGTCTGGTTCATTATTATCACTACCTATAAATACTACTACAAGTAAAATGTCAGAAACGGACGAAAACAATTGACTAAAAGGCAGAATGATTATTCCCAGATGGGGTGGTAATGCACCAGATTCGTCGAAGATTTCATCTGACAGTCAGAGTATCTATACTAAAAATAAAAGAAACAGACTGAAACAATTGACTAAGGCAGAATATATATACCAAGATGGGGTGGTAATGCATCAATCAGAAAATTGAATCTTGACTTGGTTTGTTATTGTGTTTTGAATGGCTATAACACAGGATACCTACAGTGGGAATACCAATAGACTTCAGGAAGTTCGATTTCAATTGTGACCTTCGATAACGATAACCTCACCTGCTGCTTGAAACCATCAGGCTGCGTATTCTCCACCGTCACTCATCGTTTGTTGTAAAAGAGGTCTTACCTCTATTTCAGAACTTCTCACACAGATTGAGATGTGTTTAGTAGGCCTATTTTGCTCTTTCTTGCTTAAAATTGGGACAGAAACTGAAGTCCGCAGCTTCTAGTCCATTTCTTAGTATTTGTGAAGAAAAACTTTTCTGAATAGATAAACTTCCATTTCAAAGTAGTTGTGAAGCTTTTCTGAATGGCCTTGATACAACATTGTTTCGTTTGCCTGAATTTCATTGATTTTTGCCTTTAACGCCAACTTCTTTACATCAAAATGTTCCCCACCACCTAAACTGTCTACAGAGTACACTTGTTTTTACTTTCCTCAACTAAATCATTTAAAACAGGCACGAAAATATGTTTGTGTATCTGGCAGTTTGAAATCCGCCGAGGCGCGGTCCTATCACTGTGGCCACATCAAAGCAAACCGCCGTTCGAAATTCGTCATATTTTTCTAAAATATTACGACAGTGACCCCCCAGATTTTGTAGCGTAACAGCGCATCTGCGTAACAACGACACTAGAGATGTAAACATAGCGAAACAGAAATAAAGAACATGAATTATATATTTTGAAGAAGTTTAATTTTGAATTTCCACGTATTTTTGACGAGAACTTGCACCAAGTTTAGGTGCAATGTCTGAGGTGATTTTAGACACAATTGTGGGATGAAAAACAGAAGAAAGGAGGAAGATTTAACACTGCAGCAAAATCATGGTAAGCATTGATGAAATTATTTTTGGAAATAAAAGAATATTAGGCTAGGGCAACTGAAACACCCAGTAAAAGGGTAAAAGACCAACAATGATCAACGAACATTGCAAGAAAGAGCAATTTGAGCTAGATATCTCTAAAAACTTGACTTACCCTTATATGGATACCATCCATTCTTGAAGTTTTTATACCCTTTTCAACCATTATGCTTTGATAAGGAATATATATGTAAGAATGACTGCTTCTAAATCCACTGGCCTGTTTATAAAATGCTGCACCTTCCTTTCACTTGACAGAAATGAACAAGGAAAAATGTCTTGCGTGATTTTTCTTCCCGCCAACAACGTCCTAAACACTGGCTCGAGGCAAGCACAGGGATTCCAAGCTTTGGCACCCTTTTGAGTTCCCATTAAAAGTCCCAAAGCGGATTTCTTTCTGCTGTTACTTTTTCAATCGCTTGTTAAAAATTTCGCAGCACTTTTCATTTTTTTATTAATTCTTCATCTTGGTTTCATAATTTATTAGGTTTCTGAAGAGTTTTGTGATAAGCAATGGATAATGCCTTACTGCTGGAGATATTATTGATCTATATTTATGTGAGAAGGAAAATTTAAAATTTAAGTTAACTAAGATGATGGTTGAAGATTTAGTGAATGAGGTATTTGGAAATAAGATAATCAAAACAAGGCAGCGATGTAGATCTGGTGAAAGAGTAACATCTTACAACAATCTTGGAAAAATACAACAGAATGCCGTCTCCCACACGGAGTCCCTAAGCCGGTGGCAAGTAATCTACAAAGATGAGGCAAGCACAATCCTAACTCGTCTCACATCGATCTATATTGATTTTGCCCATTATGGATTGGAAGTAAAGCTCAACAAAAATAAAGGTGAAATACATCTTTACGGTTACCATGGATGCAGTGCAAATGTGGATGATTTGGGAATGTCAACAGAAATTGTGACATTGTTACCGGTATCGACTATTCTTTCAATCATTAACGGATATGACCTTTGCACGGGACTCAGAGAAACTGATGACATAATACTGAATGAAACTGAGAGAGATAGTCAATACTTCTTGGCGCAGGTAAAGGATGCCTCAATTTTGACAAGCAAAATTATTTCCAAGTCTTGCAAGGTAATAGCGATGAAAGACCTCTCTTATTGCAGTAGTTGTTCTTCTTTAAGAAAATTCTTGCGGCGTCGATATCACAGACAACAAAGCACTTCTGGGTCTCTCTGTGTCAACACCAGATACTTGGACAGATCTCAACTTGAACAGAAGATAGGGCAAAAATGCAAGGAGATGAAAGCAGCAAAGGAAATGTCCCGTTTCTGGGAGAACAAATTCAACAACGAAAGTCTTTGTCTAGAAAATGGTGAAAGTACAGATCTCGAAACCATTTTTGGAAAACTGAATGACCAGTGTATGTCAGAAAATATAAAGCTCTTAATTGCACAGCAAAAAAGGCCCTCCAAGCAAAAGGATCAAGTGGGCACAGATGGCATCCCAGGTAGGTGCAATTTCACTAATTTTTAACTAAAATACAGCATAAATCCCATTCGTTTTAGAAGAAATTCAAATTTGTGCTATGAATATTTTGCAGGATCATTCGACTTTGTCTTGAAATACACGCTCAGTCAGCAAAAGCATACGATTCCCTGAAAAAGCATTTTATCCTTCCAAGTAAGAGGCTGATTCCACATTATAGAAGCATGGAGTCAATGCAGAATTGCAATAAAGAAGACATTTTTGTTTGGTGCCACAGAGAAGCAGACAATCTGGGACTGTCTATTGAGCGGTGGTATGGTGGCTTGATCTTTGACGAGATGACCATTCAAGAAAATGTTAGATTTTCAAAAATTGGAGGACAGTACAAAATTACCGGATTCGTCAATCTTGGAGAAACCCACACGGACTATAACGTTATGATAAATGGTAAGTTTGAGAGCACACGGATGTTAAAGACTTTAATAGTAAAATTCCCGACCGACAGTCTAATAATATTTGATCTCCAAGGAAAAGAAGATGTTGAAATTGCGAAAAAAGTTCTCCAATTTGCACTTGTTACAGACAGTGGCTTTCGCTTTTCTTTGTTTCGCTTTTCTTATGCAGTCGATAAATGCAGACCAGGGGAACTTCTTGAAAAACTGTGGGAATGCATAGAGTGGTGTCTTAGAGCAGGTTTTTTGTGAGTGCACTTATACCCAAATCTATTTACTGTTGATCAAACAAGATAAATTTTTTTTCCATGTAAATTGTTAAATTGATCTTATAAAACAATGCAGTTCGTGCCCAGTACGTGATCCAAGTTTAATGGAGCTAATGCTGATAAACATCCATGATTTACGCTATGTGAATCATGTTTAGTTTGGTTATATGTCAATTTTACAGAGTACAACCTGTTGGGACCTCTGTTGGTTTACAAGTAATTTTCAAAAAATTTAGCATTTCAAATGCTGCAAATCGCATCGTTAATAATGCTGTGATTGCTTTGCCGTTAATAGTCCAGTAGTGGAAGGAACAAGGGGGAGTGGGTAGCTCTGTGATACTGGAACAAGGGGGAGTGGGTAGCTCTGTGATGTCATTTTTTGAACCAACTTGGCCTGTGCAGTTTCAATTCTTTGCACCACCCCGTAATTACATGAACTGCCAAGTATTTACCAAAGACCTGTTTTGGGCGCAGCACCATAACAATCAATGGGGGCAGGGTTGCTAAAAAATAAAGCTGTAAACATATTAATATTGTAATTTTAAACTGTTATTTACGTTGTTTGAATTGATTAAAGGATATGGTTATCTGTAAAATTTTGATATTGGAAGCATGGGGTTGTTTGTGACACAAATCCCTCCATGTAGGGATAATTGCCCCCATTTCTTGTAAAGGGAACCCGATATGAACAAATCACCTAAAACTTTGGAATCTTCGCATTGAATTGACCCAACTATTGCATTTTTTGGCATCTTTATCTGTATTTGCAACAAGTTCCCTTTTGGGGGCACCGGGGGCACAATAACAATAGATGGGGGCAAGATTGGTTGCATCTAAAATTATATGAATATATTAATGTAGCCATTTTAGACGGTTATTGAAGTTTTTTATTGAATATATAGTTATCTACACGTTTTATTGTATCCTAAGTGTTATCCTCGTTTTTGGGGGCAAATGCCCCCATAACTCGAAAAAGCCCCCTGATATAACTGAATAACATTGAAATTTGGAATCTACGCCCCCGAATTGACCAAGTGCAACTAGTCGCAAAAACTCCCTCGCTGGGTGGTGATACTCCCCCTTCCACTACTGGACTATAATATCTACCAGAACAATTAAACTTCAGACTGTGCTTAGAACATGTCCTTCTTTTCAACAGTATTTACTGGATTCTTTGCGATGGAGGTGAATGTAATCGATCAATGATCAAAATGATTTTTAACGGAGAAGACCCGATTAAGCACAATTTTGTTGTGTAGAACATTCATACTTGTGGTGAACTAGTGGTCATGGTTGATTGCGAGGTAAGACAAATGCATAAAAAATATCCCGATTGTATATAGGGATCACTGATTAAAAACCTCACTTGAAACTTTATTATAATTAATCAAATTCATATATAAGCATCATATTTTCATTGATTTATATCAGTGAAAATTTTTCTAGCATAACTTCAAAAAAATTAGAAATAATCTACTGAAAAGTGGGTGCAGTGAAAAGTGCACGAGAAGATTAACAATTAATGGAAAACCCGTAACATTTCAACAACTGAAAAGTGCGTTTTTGTGGGATTGCACTACACACTCATTGAAGAAGCACCAGAAACTTAGCCACCATCATTTTGACCTCGACGGCAAATCGAAAATGCGAAACCAACTGGCCAAAGATCTACTCAATAAAGACATGCTGCTTCTCATGAAAGTAGGCTATAATTTGCATTGTGAAAATCTTAGATAGAAAATGACTTAAGCAATTGAACATTATAACTAATTTTTATGTATATCTTTTACACAGGATTACAGAAGATATCTGTTGGATCAGAATCAAAATGGAGAGAATCTAGATGAGATTATTCGCCTATTAGAGTTTACGAGTGGGCTTATTGCACTGTTAAGCAGCCACCAAGCAATTCACAATGTTTTTTACCCTAGACTAGCAGAAGCGAAGACATTTCTACGCTTCCTTGAGACATGGAAGCACAAAGCAGGAAAACCTGCTGATTTCATTACTGAGAAACTGTGGTTTGACCTGAATGCCATGATACTTGGTTTGGAACAAATGGTTCGTATAAAAACAAGCCTCTTCAGTGAATCTTCCTTAAAACCTGTATACATTAGTCAGGACCTTGTTGAGAACATTTTCTGCCAAATACGTGGATCAAACGGGCAAAACAGCCATCCTGACTATAGCCTTTATAAGAGTGCCCTTACGAGCGTCCAGATTGGCCAGACATTGTTGAGTAAACGTGGTAACTCTGGTGGAAACAAAAATGCACTTCCTAATGCTTCTATGCCTAACTTTCATCCGTTCAAGAAAAAGAAATCTAAGTGAAACTATTTATAAACTATTCCCTGCATAACGTTTCAGTTCACAGATTTGTAGCAACAAATAATAACATTATTCAGTGTTTAGTTCTTGTTAAGTTGACTGAGCTTTAAAACAATTCGCCCATCACCTATTTCTAACTTTGGTGTATATTTAGATATCAAACAAGAGAAGGGAACATCGTTCGAGGCAATGATAACTGGTGCCAGCTTTGCGCCAATCGCAGCTTTTTTCTCGTTTTCAGTATTTACACCATATGCTGCACAAAGCCTTTTAAGCTCTGCAACAGTGTATACTGTCCAAAGGAAAGCTTCACCATACTTCAATAACAAGCTACGAAGGCAGCAATGAGAGTCTCTTTTCTTGTGCGAGTTATCCCTCTCAAACTGTAAGATTGATACCTTAGCTCGTCTTTTCTCACTTTTATTTTTTCTTATCAAGACCATATTACGATGCGTTAGAGACTTTTTAAGCGAAACGGTACGTACCAAATCTTTCAAAAATTGTTTGCCACCAACATGAATATACCTTTTGATGACTTTCTCGTAAAGTCTGTCCATTGATTGCTGTAACAGTTATGAATGAGACAATTGTTAATTATGAATTCTTGAGCAAAAAGTATTAATAGTTTAGAAAAAATAATTTCACGTACCTTTGTTGTTTCTGTTGTTCCTCCCTGCATAAGCCGCTTCGAACGCAATTCATCATTCAATGGTGACCCTGCCAGGACGAGCTTGCGATGGCGACAAACAACATTGAAGACGAAGGTCTTGAAGGGCCTAGACAAAGTGCAACTACAAATGATCACAACTGGCTGTCAGATGCATT
>JAADKT020087443.1:0-10037 GCA_011763395.2 Chrysaora chesapeakei
TTGATTCCAGAAAGCACTTTTGCCTCATTTCTTAAAACCATTGTTTCAATCTTCGCCCCAAGGACATATTTGTCATAGATGGTCTGAGTAGCAGCCTCTGATGTTTTTGCCTCAAACTGACAGCTCCTCAGCTCATCCAAGGAATGAGTAGTCTCACTTTCCAGAATGTTGAAGCTATTCTCTGCAATGTTTGTCATATCCTCTTTTGCTTTCTTTGAGGGCTCTCCAGCCCCATCGTGACAGCGTTCTTTTGGCTTTCTTCTTCTTTTCATCCTGAACTCTGCTTCTTTCTCAGTTAAAGTTGCAAGAACAGGATCTGGATTTTCCTCTGTTGGGCCTAAAGCATTTTGAAAATGAAGCGAACAAATATAAGTGTCCTTCGTTATTTGTTTAATATTTGAAAAGTCCTTCCTTCCACAAGCATGTAACCACCTTTTTGCGCGTTCAGTTTTCTTATTTGCTTGGTCTTTCTCCCACTTGGTCATGCCTTCACGGAGTCTTCCTGGCTTTGCAAACGGAAAGAAAGTCGTTCCCTCCGGCATTCGATATGGATATCTCGTATCTGACTTACAGACACCCGAGCAACAATGTTTCGTTGTCAATTTTCTATCCATGACTCGCATGTTTCTTTCTTCGGCCGTGGTCAAAGTGATCGAAGCTAGATGTTGTTTGTCCGAGTATCGATCCAACAATGCAAAGCACGCAAACGTCATAATCTATTTTTGGCTCCCGAAGAAAGCGCTATTGATTGAGACACTTTGTGAATTAAATTAGTATTTTCGCTTTAAGCGCATTGGTATTCTTGTGGATTTGCTTAGAAAATTTCCCCTTGGAAAAGGTTTGTGTATTTATTCTGAATTTTCTACTGGGCTTTCGACATTCTCATTCTTGCTTTTATTAGCCAATCATTGGCCAGGAAATAGTGCATAACTTTTGATTGTATTTCCCGCGTCCTGCCAAGGAAAAAATAAAACATTTCAAGCAAATGACTGGTAATTATTTTTCTGGGTGTTATTTAACAACTTAAAAGGTTAGTACATTTTTATTCATTCAAATAAATTAAGTAAATAAGATAGGAAAAGTGATTTAGTTTCTCTTGCACTTTGGTTCTGCTAGAGTTTGCCTAATTTCTTTGGTTTAGTTTCTCTTGCTTGATTTTGTCGTCCTTATTTTTACGAGCATAATAATATGTCTGCAGTTGCCAAGTTCTATTTTTGGCTGTCCTGTCAACATGAGCTCAATAAATTCTCTACTGTGCTGTTTAGGTAAATAATTCCTTACCAAATGACATAATTTTCACAATGTCTGAACTTTTTATACTTAGAAACAGTGCCCTACCATCAGCTGAAGTGACTTTGGACTGCTGGGTGACTTTGGACACACTCACTATCTTGCCTTTTATCACTGTAAATGCACATAGCACTTAATGACTAGCACAGTCACCATGTCTGTTTTGACATTCAGCAACCTTCCATTCTGATGATGAAATTTGGAACGCTGTTTTCTTTGCCTCGCTTCCGTGATATGTTGGAGAAACATTGATGGAGAGCGTTTTCTTAATTGATAGGTATAGTCTATACCGTTTTGGAAATCTTGAAAATTTGTTAGTCGAGTTTTTAGTTAAAGAGAGTCATTTTCCGTTTGACTACCATTAGTAGTCAAACTTACAATGAGTAAGAAAAAGGAAAATATGGTGCCAGAAGAACCACAACCCAGCTCCACACCAGCAACTTCGCAAAAAGCTCCACAAATGCATTTAACAGAAGAAAACAGGTAGCTGCTGTTGCCAATGAAATCAACTGGATATGTAGCAGCGGTGGCAATGGCTTGGCTGGTGACCATGACGATGGGAATCAGTCGATTGTTTGTGATACATGTGATGAAGCTTTTCATCTGCAATGCTCTGGGATCGAGTATTAAAAAAAAAAAAAAAATTACGACATAGATATCACTGAGATGAATTTCTTTTGCCCAGATTGCGATCCATATTAAAAAAGAACACACAGTTTTTGTCTTGTCATTTCAATTTACCACTAGCTTAAGTCTGATCTCACGGTATTCATGCACAAAACGAGCCACAGAAGAATTCACAAAAACATACCTAAAACCGCCCAAGTGTTTACTGTTTATGTCCCTATGTTTACTGTTCAGAAGTAACAGGTTCTTAAAAGAGGGAATCACATCTTCCAACTGTGTGTATTATTGTTATTTGATGTTATTTTCCTTACAGACATGGCTAGAACTATAAGAGTAATTTTTAATGACACTGAAAAGGTTTGTTTAAATTGTTATTCTAAAATTTTTCAGGACTTTAACTTTTACTTCATTAAAATTACTGCATTTTAATAACAAAGTCAAAATTCGATTTTTGATTAGCAAAAGCTTTCTCTTCCCTTTCAACATATCAATGAGATGTTTCTTCATTGTACACACTAGCTCATGTGGATCTTTGTCCATTTCAAATACTGCTTGACTTAGATAGCTATCACCTCCTCCACCGTCTGCTTCATCTTCTCTTTCATCTGTACAATTTTAACCACAGCCTTTTCTTAAAGTGGATGAAATAGGTGTTTGAAGGCAAAAATAATCGTCTTCACCTTCTACAGCAACTTTAGCAAGATAGTCTCTCTCTAACACAATATTTCTCTCATCATGTATAGCATTCAATATTCTCCTTATCAAAGAAATGCTTTTCACCCTACTCATCAATGATATATGCATCTCCAATTCTTTTACATAGAATAAGTCACTCTGAGGCACAGTAAAAAAGTTCAAAATAAAAAACTGCAAAGTTATAATTATATAAGTATTTATTGTCTTCTCCACTCTGTCCTTTTTCCATTTATCCCAACTTTGTTCTGTCAATATTATAAATATTCATAATATCATCTATTAACGCAGCATGTGTTGGCATTATTTCTTTAGGATATTTGATAGTAGTTGTTTACAATGTACATTTTTTTATATTTCTGTGCAAATTTCTTTTTGCTCCATAACAATTTAACCAAACAGAGCAAATAAATCCAAGTTGTTCCAAATTCGTAATAATAAAAAGATGATAGTCTTGTAATAACAAATTTAGCTTCACTTGTGTTTTTGTATATTAGTTTAGAGACATAAATATTTTTCAATCCAACTAACTCGACCAGCTCTGCTTTTTCATCTTGTTCAAATTTTCCTTAATATATATTGATTTTCATTCCATAAATATACTCCATGCTCATAACATGACGAATGTGAAACCTGTCAAACTTTTGAATATTTGTCATTTTGCAATAATCAGCTATCGTCTTCTCAAGTGATGGCAGTTCTTCTTCTTCTATCCCGCTAGCTAATTTTATTTTTCTAATTGCTCTAAAGAAACATGTATGGTCCACATCATTCTTCTTGTACCTGGATTCTTAAAACCATTGATATCAATATTCTTATTTTTGGTAATACATGTTGGTAATTGATCTATACACTCATGTGCTGCTCTCCTATTATAACTGCTTTCAAAATTCTTCTTTATAATATATATTAATGGAATGTTACAAAGTGAGTTAAATCTCTCTGCCATCTCATTCTTTTCTGTTATCTCCAAATTTTTTAACGAACAGTGCTGCTTTGACTCAGTTCATGTTTCTGTACATTGTTCAACGAAAAATCAAAAACACAATAGTAGTCCAATTCCTTAACTTCTCGATTTGGTAGAATGAGTCCGAATGACACCCATATTCTAACAAGCAACATATCTTAAACTTCATAAAACACACTCCACAAATAGTCAGGAATCTGTGCATGCAACAATTCATCTTTTAATAAATGGAAATCAAACTTATATATTGAATAAAATAAGTGAGATACGAATGAATAGCTATATGCTCAAGATATTCTTTATAATGCTGTGAAAGTTTTTCTTTTCCTTCCCTTTCAAACTTCTTTTCACTAACCATCCTGTCTCTTTCCCAAGGCTTATGCAAGTACCTTCACTCATTCCAAAATGTCCTCAGATGTCCAATAGACAGGTGTGAATAGCTACATAATTAACTTTCCATGCACAGCAATTCTATGCGTTTGCAAGTGGGATAGATAACTGCATTTTTTAGAGCAAAAATTACAAGTATAGGGATTTTGATGTGAAAGTTTTGTATTATGGCCATTCAAATGGCTCTCCAGTTCTTTCCAGTTGAACATCACATTTTTCTCTCCATTACAACTCTTTACATGATCTCTCAATATTCTCTTAGTTCTGCACTTTTCTCCAAATATCAAACACTTGTACATCACTTCATGCTGTTTAAGTTCATGTGCACATAGTTTTGATTTTCATAACAACTTTTCACCACAATAAACACAGCATTGCTCAACTTTTTGCTCACGTTTTCTCCTCCCAACCATCCTTTTATTAATCACTCATGACGATTAATGATATTATATACCTAACTAATGCGCATTTCATAAAAATTTAGACCAGATATATGAAAGAAATATGTCAATCATTTAACACAATATCAATGGATCAATCCCTTACCTTTTAATAAATTCTTCACACCTTTTTTATATTGCTTGTTTATTTCTTTAGACATCAATGAATTATTGTCTTGGCATAAAATATGAATAAGCAGTTCATCGAAATTGAAATCTTCTATTAATTTGCAGTATGGCAAAGAAAATTCAAAATATGTCTCCATAAGTCAGCCAGCAAAGAGTTGTTGGTGCAAAATTGATAGTTCTTCTTATTATGAAGTACTGCATAGTCAGTATTTAGAAGGATAACGGCATCTTTTATCAACATACATTTGATATGACCATATTTCTTCTTCAACTGTTAATTTGAATGTATGATGTATTAGAGCAACAAAACTATTTGCTTTCAAAATATTGCATGATCCTTCCTTATATCAGTTCGTCCCATCCGAATGTGAACAAAATTTCAGACAAGATTGCTGAAGCTGTAAAGAGGTATACAGAGCTCAAGAAATTTACAAAGTCAAAAGGTTACAAGTATTATAAAAAGGATAAGGACAGACGTATACTAAAGAGGGCAAAACATCAATCCTGCATAAAACACATAAGAGCAGTTCTTTATCAACTTTTGACACTAGAGGTAGAAAACAAGTAATCAGATAGCTAGCAAAATTAAATCTTTGAAGACACTACATACAACGATAAAGAAACTCGATATCATGATGCTGAATATGATGATAGAAGAGTAAAACTCGATTTTACTGACAAGTAAAGTACTCGGAAGAAACTGCAGCTGAAACTTTAATTAGTATTTTTCAATTATGTCATAACAAAAAATATCTATAACAAATTATAATAGAAGTTTGTTTCATTAAACTTATCATCTTTAACTGTAATCATCTGATGTCGCCTCTGCTGCTACTATGTCAGAAAACATGAAACTCTCTACTGGAGAATATGAGCAAATTTTGCTCTTAATAAAATATTCACTCTACTTATTGAGCACTTATATCTTATTATACAAATTCAATGCGATGTGCTATTTAGAAAAGAACACTGGCCTTATGTTACATATAATAGTAAAATGGTTTCAGATCCTGAACACATGAAATCTGAATTAAAGCAAGTGCAGCTTGATGTACAACCACTTAAACAATGATTCGAGGAGCTTATTCAAGATACATAGTAAAAAGGCATATCAAATCTGCTTCCCCTTCCTCTAAATATCATATGCAAAAATTGCCACTGTGGTATTTCTTTTAAAATACTGTGACAGTTCGGTTTTTCAACTTCGTACTTTGGAAGCTGTTTTGGTCCTAATTCAATTCTAAGTTCAACTAATTTCGCACATTTCTGCAAAGTCATGTGCACAGCTTCATAACTTTCAAAATGCTCTTTTATACACATTATTCCCATTTTCTCTTTACATTTCTTTCTCAAAACCATATTATCTTCACAAATGTCCTTCATATTCTTATTTGCACATCTCAAGCTCAGCATATCTGCCACTTTACAAAACTTCAGGACTTCAATTCAACATTTCTATTTTGTATGTTGTTTTCCATTTCGCCACTAACTAGCTAATTTCTTCATTTATTTCAGCTTTTATAATCTCGGTTTGACATTGATTGATAGTATTGTCTAAATGATTGATTGGTTGATTTACTTAATCTCTTCATTTAAATGAATGACACCAGTCATAGGTTTTTAAGAAATATGCATTAATCGATTCTTTATCTTCTCCAAACCTTTTAATCTTATATCTCTGATCATTATCTCCCTTTAAGTTAGTAAAAAAAACTATTTTCACTCATATATTTATTCTCTACATATAAAAATTCCTATTTCACCAATATCTGTTACCAAAATTGAATAGCCCCCTCTGATCTTGTTTTTGAATTACCAATCTCCTTTATGATTTCTTCTTGTAAATATCT
The DNA here is from genome assembly GCA_011763395.2 of Chrysaora chesapeakei. Classification (NCBI taxonomy): domain Eukaryota; kingdom Metazoa; phylum Cnidaria; class Scyphozoa; order Semaeostomeae; family Pelagiidae; genus Chrysaora; species Chrysaora chesapeakei. The sequence goes on from JAADKT020087443.1 coordinate 6,387, forward strand.
CTCTCCTCTCATTATATTGTTGAATGCTTCTCTTATAATACATTGATGTTAAATATCGTCTCACCTTTACTGCTCCGAACTCGCAGCTGTGCCTCCACTTTGACGCCATTTTGTTGTTCGCAGGAAGAAACGGGCAGACAAGAACCACAACAACATTGCCGCAAACCCACAAACACGGCCACAAAACAGCCATACACAAGTTGAAAAATTTCCACTCTCTTCCAGAATATAATGCTGCTACGCAGGCGCTTCCGGCTGCTCCGCAGCAATTATCTTCACAATCATTCTTTTCACAAATCTCCTTTACTTTTACTCACACATAACAAATTTCCTGCAACATTTAAATCACAATAATGCATAACTTAAAATAAAATCTCACTCGTTTCCATCTTCGCAACTTAATTTACATTCTTTCACAAATTCACTCTTTTATTTTCATAATTTTGACATTGATCGATTGATCATTATTTCCTTTGTTTTACATACTAATCTAACTAAATAGGCTTTTCATAATACCAAATAATAAATCACATCCCATCTCTATGAACGTTTTTATTTCATTAACTCTATTTACCATCTCAAATAAATTTTGTTGCCAATCACATGGTCTCCAGAGCCAGTCTTCAGTCAAATCTTCAATATAAGTTAAACAATGCTGCAGTAAAATATTTGCTAAAATTTTAATTGACTATAATTAACAATCTTGCATCTCTTCTATCGTATCACATCTCATCTTCTCCATATTCCAAAATCAAAATAAAAAAACTTCATACATGCATACTAACTTTCTTGTAAATTCACACATCTCATCTTCTCCATATTCCAAAATCAAAATAAAAAAACTCCATACATGCATACTAACTTTCTTGTAAATTCATTAATTCTCATTTAACTCATCCTTAGTTGGACTTTTAATTTTCTAGACTAGTCCAGGCATTTTCTATATGATTAAAATCTAACTAATCTGACTACCCTGTTTATGCCCCCCTTACATATACCTATTTTCAAAGGTCCAAGAGGTCAAATTCCTTCTTTTCTTCTAAGTTCTACTCATTTTCATTCTACCAAAAAGGAGCAGTTATCTCGCATCTGATATGACTCCTATATATACTACATACTACTACTGAACAATGTCCACTAACTGAAGAATGTGGCCAAATGAACTGGAGTTTTCACGGGACTTCAATTTAAGAAGATATTTAATAAAATGTTCAGGTTATTGGTCCACAGCCTAAAGAAATTGCAGAATTTTTCACATAAATCAGTTGATATCTAATTTCAGATAATGTTCCAAACATCTTAGCTCATGTTGATGATGCCCACACTACTATTTTGGAGATAAGGTAATCATTTCACATTGCATCTAGTTTGCCAAACTGCCAAAAGCCCTTCATCAGTCATGCTTGTTCTAGCAGACATTATCTCTTTTGAAAGCAATCTTCATATGATGTTTCCCTTGTAGTACCGATGATCCAAGAAGAGCTGCCTTACAAAGAGGCGAACAAGCGGTAAGAAAAGAAGATTTTCCTCATCTTTTATTAGGAGAAATATTGCAGGTTATTGTAATAGTGAAAATATTCTACATTCCACTGTAAATTTTTTCATTACGTCGAATATTTTTAATGGCCATCAGAATACCAACAAACCTAAAGTGCAATAAAAAAGGAACAAATGAGGTAAAGGCTAAATATTACGATAAACTACCATACTTGCCATGGTAATGTATGAAAACTATATTCAATACTTACAAGAGCAGAAACCGCTGCATAAGATAGCTATTCTTGAATTTACACAAGCCTCATCTTGCACAACAGGTGTTGAGATGAAATAGAGCAGCCAAGGTGCCAAGGCAACCAGAACAAGGCAGATTGTTATGGTAAGAGAGAGGGAAAGAAATATATCTTGTGTTTTTGTGCAAGGAGGCACATTCCAGGAAATAGTGTATTTCAACTACTGGATAACCTCTTTATTTCCTATCATGTTATGTTCAAAGAATCCAGTAATTGTTTTGGAGCTGCAGGGAGGGGAACAATATGGACTAAGTAACAGTAGAGAACAATATGGACTAAGTAACAATAGTCTGAGTTGAATTTGTGAAAAACTTTCTGTTCCGACAGCAGAAATGAAGACTTTGAGTTTAATGTTCATGTTCAATCCTTATATTCCTAAGCTTGCATTGTCACATAAGGGGAAAAGAGCTTTTCAGAACTGACATGACACTTTCTCGAAACTTTGGAAACTCTCTCTAAACTTTATCAAACCCTATTTTTCATAATGCTTGATGTGTTGTTTCCAGTTTATTTTATTATCAAACAAGATTCCGAGATATTTAATATTAACTTTTGCAAGTAATGTGATGTCACTTATTCTTATATTAACCATTCTTGTTCTTTTTGTGTTTTTTGGAGTTATGATAAGTATGTTCGATTTATCAATGTTGAGAGTTAGTCTATTTGCAGAGAGCCAATTGGAAACTCTGATAAGTTCCTTGTTAAATGTAGATTCCAGAGAATTTAGATCTTTATGATAAAAGAAAATGCTTGTATCGTCAGCAAAGAGATGCAATTTTAAGACTTTGGATGATAATGGCATGTTGTTGATGTAAATAAGAAATAGAAGAGGGCCTAACACACTACCTTGTTTAATGCCATAAGATATATTATGTGCCTCTGATAAAACGCCATTCACATGTAATTTTTGCCTTCTATTGAAAAGGTAGGATTTGAACCAATGTAATGCAGTTCCTTGAATGCCATCATGCTCTAATTTACTTAACAGGATTGAGTGATCAACAGTGTCAAAAGCTTTTGCAAGATCTAAAAATATGCAACAAGAAAACTGTTTATTTTTGACAGCGTTGGTAAGCTCGATGTAATAATCAAGTATTGCTAAAAAGGTTGATTGGTTTTTTTTTAAACCAAAATTGATGAGGAAAAGTTATATTTTTCTAGAAACTTTGAAAGTCTATCATGCACAATTTTTTCAAACATTTTATTAAAGATTGATTTTGGACGATAATTTGTAACTTTTAATCAAGACTTGGCCTTGAAATAGGTAAACCTTTTGCATATTTTAACAGTGCAGGAAATTTACCTGTATTAAAAGATTCATTGATAGGATGAGCTAAAGGTCCTGAAAGTACATCACTTATACATTTAATCATCTTAATTGGTATATCATACAAACCTGGTGGTTTTGAATCATCAGGATTCATGATTTGATTTTTAACTTCTTCAATACTGACTGGTGAAATGAAGAAACTTTTTGCTAATGCTTCGTTTAAAAATGCTCTATAGTTTTCTTTAGGTGGGCCAAGTTTCGTGACTAGATTTTCAGAAATATCAGTGAAAAATTTGTTGAAGGCATTTGCTGCTACTTTATAGTCAGAAATCACATTACCCAAATCCAAAGTCACCTTTTGAGATACTTTTGTTTCATTTTTATTAAAAATTTCGTTTATGCCTTTCCATACCCTCTTAGGGTTGTTTTTAAAAGTTTGTAGATAGTGCGTATAGTAATTTTGCTTACTCTGTTGGATGACATGATTTAGTTTATTTCTATAAATTTTGTAACGTTATACTTGGTCGCTTTTCAAAATCATTCATTTTGGAATCTGTTAAGTTTATTTTGGAAAATAATAATTTCATGTTC
>JAADKT020087554.1:0-10036 GCA_011763395.2 Chrysaora chesapeakei
TTTCTCGAAACTGGTAGGTTGTATTGAAATACAGTCAAAGACAATTTTACTCAGCGTTTCAAGATCTACATATTGCATTAATCAGATTTGAAAAAGTGTAACTTTTTTAATTGACTTAATTAGGCATAATTAGGCGTTAATTAAGGGTACTTTCGGCGAAAATTTTTGAGGGCCCATCTTGGATTTGTGTTCTCCGACCTTTTTTTAGTAGATTTCAATTAAAAGACCCTAGGTTACCCTCTTTGCTAGATTGTTGCAGAAAAAACCCTGTCTAAGGAAGGGAATACAAAAAAAAAACAATTTGATGGAGAAAATCCGATGAAATTGTACAAAGATGCATTGGATAACAAAAAAACCATTTTAGCAACAAACAGAGGACTAAAAAGAAAGTATTGTGCAGTATGTCAATACGAACAAGAGAAAAGAGCATTAACACATTTTTATTGTAAAAGAATAGTGTTAGAAGATGGAATCAGCACCATCCCTTTAGATATCTAACTTCATAAATAAACAGTTAATTGATATTATTCTATTAATAATGAAAGTATTTAACGATGAAGAATACAAAATCTTTTATTAATTGTTTTGTTTATAATCTCTTTCTTTTGCTATTCATCCTTTTCATTCTCTTCTTTACTTTACCATTAGATCCATTTCCATTAATTTTCTTCTTTTTACGAATTGCATCAGCAGCTAATCCTATTCCACCTGCGGCAGTGGCTTTTGCAGCTGATTTTGCTCCTTTGATTGCAAATCTTTTAACTGCTTGTTTTGTAAGTCTTTCAGCAGCCATTTGTCCACCTTTTCTTAAAGCTTGACGAACAGCCACATGTGTTAATGCTGACCCCATCTTCTTCAAATGATGATTTCAACGTTGTTTCGTAAACTTATATCCCCCACCCATTATTTCAGCCACTTCTTTCCCTCCATCATCTTTTAACATATCATCAATAACCATAGATGCGATTACACTTGTTGCTAAACTAGGCATTAATTTAACTTTATATGTTTCTTTTTTAATTGGCGCGCTAAAGATGGTCTATTCTTTTTAACAGATCATTAGCATAGACGAATTTATCCAATGAACTTTTAGGAGCACCTGCAGCTCTCCAAAATTCTCTAGGTATAAATTGTAATGGTTTAAATTTTTTTGCTCCTTTTAATTCAACTTTTGGTTAAAAGCCTTTTAAAAGCCAGCAATTGGAGTAATTCCGATTCCAGTTTTGAGAATCCAATGTTGTAAATTTTTGAAAAGCCCTCCTTCTTTTATCTTCTTTTTCTTCTTAATCTTATGTTTATTTAATCTTCTCATGATTAATTTATTATCCGATATAATGAGAAATAGAAAAAAAAACATATTTAAACAACTCATATTTATATAATGTTTTTTATTTTATCATAATTATATTTTCTTTGAACTCATTCTCGTACAAATTCATCGTTTATATATTGTCTATAATTATCAAATTGATTACGCTTTTCACTCAATTTATATGGTGGGGGAATCTCCATTTCCATAATTTTACTTATGTATATAGGATATTTCAAAGTGTTCATCTGATACAAAAAGTATATACAGTATTCCCGACATACACTTGTATAATATGCTTGAATCTCTCTCGTCATAAAATGAAGTTTAAAACAAATATGATTTGCGTTTCTATTACGTAAACTGTTTATTTTCTCACAAAATCGAATATAATCTTCTTCTGGTTTATGTCCATATGAATCGAAGTAAAAACAGTTTCCATCAATATCAAAATATACTGCTTGCCAATGTCTTCCTCTTTGTTTATATGTTCCAGTATTTAAAACAAAAGATGCGGGAAACAAAAATTGGTTGTTCTTCATAGAATGTTTCTAATGCGCTTTCATTTAATGACATTTGAATTCTAACATCATCCTTAGCTAATACTTTTTTAACACGTTGTTTTATATCATCATCTTTCTTCGAAATATTTTCTACATTTTATCTAACATTATGGTATATAATCAAGAACAACTCCTACTCCTTCAACAATTTCCATATGATTAGAAAATATTCCAAGACATGTTATTAAATACTTTCCAGCAAATCTAGCTCCTAATTGTAATTTTAATTTTACGTGTCCAGTTCCTGTGTTGACTATTCTCTGGCCATTTCTCTGGTATTTTGTTGTAGTTAACTTAAATGGATATATCGCATAACCATTTTTAGTCAAAAATTGATCAACATCAAACATATAATATTCCCATCTAACACATGAAACAAACCATTCAAAATAGAATCTCTGTCATTATATTCTACCGCTCTAAGAGATGTTTCGTGATTGCTAAAAACTTGTAAGTTAAATGATTCTCCTGGAATATGCAAGTAATTGAATGGATTTTGTTTTGTACTTCCTGTCCCATGCTCTTGTCCTCTAAATATGGTAAAGCAAAATTCGGGAAGTTCCTCATTGTATATACTTCTTTCATATACATTAAGAGCTGTTTGATCGGGAAAATAATTAGAAACTCTATAACTGGTAAAAGGAAAAGACTGCGTTTGCTCCCTTGCTTTATATTTATTGACATATGCTTTCAACATTTCAGTTGTTAAATTAATTGTTGTTAGGTGCAATTTTATTTCTTTTATAAAATATTCAAAATGGCCTTTTAGTGCCATAGGACATTGCACCGCCATTTCATTATCCACTCTCTGAAATTGTAAATGAAAACCTCTAGAACCATCATACAATTGACCATTCAACCAACAAGCCAAAATAGGAGTAAACCAAAATGTTACAACTTGATTATCACGATATTTAGCATTTCTTATAACTCCTTGTTTATTTCCATTCACAATAGTAGTATCTGTTGCTGATTTCCTTTTAATTTCAATTTCATTCAATACATTATCACTTGCTGGTTCATTTGGATCTATATTTTCATCCAAATAAAGCCCATCTCTAAACATCAATTCTTGACCAAGTCCTTTCAGATCTCTAGCTAATAAATTATGCAAATAAGCTTGTTGATAATACTGACCATCTTGAGTTTCTGCCATACTCTGTTCAATTTTAAAATTAACATTTTAACCAAACTATGGACAGTGTTGTTATAAGGTATAAATCAATCGTTCTTATTGTCAGGAATATCAACTCCTTCAACTTTATTTGCATGAACACCACGTAGTTGGATTTTTGTCTCAACTTCATTTTCTGCCAATTTAAATGGAAATCTATATTATTATGACTTGTACCGGGAATGGGGTGAATTGGAAGAAAAGTACTCCACCCCAAACTCTGAATTTCATTTTCAAGTAATTCATCAGGTTCATAATCGAAACTTTGCCCAACACTCACATCAAATTGTCCACGATTTGATTCCACATCTGTCACTCAATCAGATATTGTTACTTGAATCTCCATATCTTCCTTAACAGATAACTCTGAACCAATAAACACAAATGCTCTACTCTAATAATATATTACTAACTAAAATATTGTTTAAAATTTAAAAAACAAATACAATATGATTAATACACCATGTTATATTTTATTTTATTTCTCAACAATCTCCTGTCTTTTTTTTTTAAATCTTGTTGCATCTTTAACAATAGATGAATAACTATTTACCATTTTATTATATTGTTTTTTATTTTTTTTTATTCAATTTTATCGAGTTTCCTTTTGATTTTTTAATTAATCTTTTTCATTCTTTTTTAATATTGGTTGATTTCTTCCTTTTCTTCATTTTTTTATTCTCTTTCTCTAATTTTTTGATATTTTCAATTTCAATCTGGGACCATGAGTTAATGCCATAAATGGTTTTGGTTCATCACCTTCTAAATTATCTGTTGAAAAAGGAGTCACGCTTTTTATATATTCCTTTTTAGCCAATAGATTATCTCCTTTAATTTGTGCTTTTTTAACAGCTTCCATTGCCTTTCCAAATTATGTTGTTAAATTTTTTAAATTGGTGGGGCACCTTCGACCATTTCATTCAATACTTTTCTTTTCAATTTATTTATTTGTTCAGGTGCTTTGCCAATTGCTGTACGTGCTAAACTTTCTATTTTTGCTTTTGCCTTCTTAAACAATGTTTGTCCTCCTTTTTTGATTAATGCCGTTCCTGCTTTTCTTAAGTTTACAAATAAAATCCCCCATACAATGGTCTATGCATAGATATAATCCCATCATAATTGCTATTTCTAAGTAATCCTCCACTTCCACCAAAATATCTTTTATCAGTAATAATACTCCTCATTCTAAGAACTTCAGTTCAACACTTTAGAAAACAACAATACTATTTCATTCTATATAATGAAACTCATTTTACATATAATAAAAAATTATACTTATAACAATTGTTATCACTATTAAATATTTATTCTCAAAACTGTCATTTTGTTATATACAACAAATGGGACGGAAAATCTCTTCTGCCAAATGACCATATTTTTCATTTATTTCATGTTGAACTTGTTTTCTAATTTCTTCCCTTTTCCTCACATTTTCCATGCTGGAATGCAACTGGTATTCTGATTATAACATATATAATCATTCTTCTTAATTTCATTTTCTTAAGAAGTAAATAGTTCTTCTTCTTTTTTTTACATCTTCAACCACACTCAGCACTACAGGATCATCTGTCATATCATTCAGCGTATAGCTTGTATACTCATCTCCAAAGAAAACAGCACTATTTTCATATCTAAATGTCATGTTATGCTTAGCTTCCAATAATGCGTACAAGTCAAGCAATCTCTCATAGCTTATTATGTAATCAAAATAGTTTCGTCTTAAGAAAAACTCTGGAGTTTGAGGTTTTCTCTCGAGAACCCTAGATGCAAAATCACATCTTTTCCTAACTGGCACTTCTTCTCCTCTACTTCTCATCTCTGCATCTTTGGCATTTTCTTCAATCACTCTTCTATGTCTTTTATTATTTTTTGTAACATATATTAGCCTTTTATTTTATTTCTTTTGTGGTTTTCGTGTTTGTGGGTTTTGGGTATTCTGTCCGTGTTAGTAATTTGAGTCCAGTCTGTGGCTTAACTTGTGTGTGTGGTTGTATTTCTTTTGTTTGTGTGGTTTTATTGAGTGTGCGTTATGTAACATTTTTAGTTCATATGTGTCCCATATTTTCAGTGAATGTGCTTTTCTGTGTTTATAAAACAAGTTTAATAAATAGTTCTTTCTTAAGTATTCTTTGGCTGCATGTCAGGGCAAGCAGGCTACGATATGTAAGTACTGTTATAGTTTATTTTTACCTATCTTTTTTATTTCGTGTTTTCCATTTTTAGGCAGTTATCGTGTCAAGTTTCTTATATTTACATTTTTGCCTTTAGTTTTCGTGGCTGTTTCATAATTTTGTATATCGCTTATATTCAAGCAAAGTTCGTTTATCTTAAATTAATCGTAATATTTACCCTCAGTTTATCTTAAATAACCTAATATAGTGGACTTTCAAACAGACTCTAGGCATTAGCCTTATGCTTATTCTTATTTCTGGTTATATTTCAGTTTACGTTGTTGTTGGATAATTGGAATTTATTACTTTTAACCCTCAAAAAATTGGTTTTCTTCGTAATTCCGTCAATTCTTTGTCACCAGTAACTTATCACGCAAATTTGCTGATCTTTTCACACCTATTGGATTGCTGGAGCTATTTGTGACCACGTGACATTTAGACACAATTAGACTTCAGTCCAGAGATACGTAACAGTAAAATATCGAGTAAATTATTGTCCTATTTGAACGCCAAACTTTACACTGATTGAAGACTGATTTTGTGAAATGTGTCGCAACCTTTATAGACCTGGTGATTTTCATAAACATTGATATCTCGTGATTTTTGAAAAAACATTGGTAAAAATTAGTACTGTCTCAGCCCCAGATGATTTAAATCTCTCTAAGAGAAAGTGAACTTCAGATAGTGTTCGGGCCCAATCAGACATTCAAATAAAGGTGTCTTCCCACCGGAAAAGATTTACAGAAAAGGGAAATCCTACCTGAAAGAATTAAGAGGTAGAGACAGAGAGAAAGCTTATCAGCAACTTAAAACTCAGATTGAAAAAATACGAAACTTATGTGATGAACCCGAAACAGAATTAGAAGCCTTAGAAAAACAATGCGATAAATTAGATTCTCTGAAGGATAAATTTAATGAGGCCCACCAAGCTTTTGACTGTTTACTTGATATAAATAAAAGGGATGAGTCATATCGTTGGTATGACGTTAGAGACAGAGAGCTTACTGATTTCAGAATCAGGCAGTGGGAGCGTATTCAGCGCCTTGAGAGAGGTTCATTCAGAAGTCAGTCTAGCATTGTCTCATCAAGGTCAAAAATGACAAGGGCATCAAAACCAAGCAGCCATAGGTCTTCATCGAGATCTGTTTCCTTTGTGAGGGCAGAATCTGCAGCAAAGGCTGCAAAATTCAAGGTAGAGCTCGATTTTCTTGAGAAAGAAAATGAATTCAAGCGCTTACAACTGGAAAAGGATTACGCAATAGTAGTGGCTGAAGAGTGTGCCTTTCAACAAATCTTGGAAGAAGAAAAAACGCCTGAAAATTTTGAAAACAAACACTGCGCAGAAAATAAAGCAGAAGTTGTTAACCATTCTTTGAATCCAGGTGCGCCAAGCTTTACTCCATTGCAGGAAAATAAAGGTAGCAGCATCAAATCAGCTATCGCAATACCAGATACAGGAGTTCAGCCAGCAGACTTGAGTATAACGGTCAATCAACTAGCTAATCTGCAAGCAAAGCCGACTGAACTGAGCTCTTTGATACTGAATCAGCAAAGAGTTTCGCAGCTTCCAGTGAGAGAACCAACCACTTTTTCTGGCGATTCATTTGAGTATCCAGCCTTTGTGACAGCCAGTGGAAAGGCAAATGAGGCGATTTAGCAACAAATTCGGATACTGCCTATGCAGAGGCTCGAAATTGCTTGACCAGCGCTTTGGAACCCCAGTGGTAGTTGCTGAAAACTTCAAAACAAAGCCTAGAAACTGGAGGCACATAAGTGATGGTGACAGAATGTCCTCACAAGAGTTTTCCGACTTCCTCGTGCGTTGTGAAGAGTCTATGAAAGTTATGAGATCCAGAGCAGAATTGGACTCAACACAAATGTTGATGTCAATTTCAGCCAAACTACCATCCTACATAGGCATCAAGTGGTGTAGATTTGCTCATGAGCAGCAGTCGAAAAGGGACAAGCAAGTTGATTTTGCAGATTTTGTGCGATATGTTAACCTGGAAGCAGAGCTCGCCAATGACCCAGTTTTCTCCCCAGATGCCTTGAAGAAAGAGAGGCGAAAGACAAACCCCAGGGAGGGTGGAGTAGACCAGCAAAGGAGACCATTCAGACGTGTAGACAAATCAAGTTATATCTTTGCGACAACCGGTGCTACAAGCAAACCAGGTGACAACCATCTACCTGCAGTTTCGCAAAATCAAAATTTATTCGGTGCAATGTGCAAAGGGAAACATCCTTTATGGAAATGTGAGGAATTCGCCAAAGCTTCCGTAGATGACAGACATGAGTTTGTCAAGACAAAGAGACTTTGTTTCCGCTGCTTAAAATCGACTCATTTTTCGCCCGACTGCGTTTTCAAGTTGGCTTGTAAAGATTGCGGAAAATCCAGCCATGGGAAAATCCAACACGCTCCTTCATGGGGCAACAGTAGCACCCAAGTTAGCCAAGAAAGAAAATTGAGCAGTCAGAGGAGCAAAATCAGATACTGCAACTGCCACAAAATGTTGATTCCGCTCAGTCAAAGGCTACCAGTGAAGTCCATAGCTCAGCAAGTGATGTATCAACTACTACCTGCAAGATTATACCAGTGATCCTGTACCACAAGAATAAACAAGGCCCTGAAGTGAAGACTTATGCCCTTCTTGATGACGCTAGTGACACAACCTTCGTCACAACCAGCGTTACAGAAAAACTCGGTATACAGGGAGTAAAAACAAACCTGAATCTCAGCACTATGCATGGACGGCAGACTATAACCGTGGCTCGTGTTGATGGTTTATTTGCTTAACGCCTAGATAGACGTGTTAAGGTCAAGCTGCCTAAAGCTTACGCAAAGGATAGCATTCCAGCAAGAAGAGACCATATTCCTACCCCAGATATAGCAGAAAAATGGGTTCATCTGAGGAAAATAAAGGATAAGATTTTCGAACGTGACGCAGTTTAGACATTGGTTTACTGATAGGATGCAATCGCCCAAAGGCAATTAAACCAAAGGAAATTATTACAGGAAAGGGAGAAGACCCATATGCCATACGCACGTTGCTCGCTGGTGTATTGTGGGACCAGTCAATTCTACAAGTACTTATGAGACAGAAGATGAGTCTAACTGCAATATAATAAGTGCATATGAAGTTGAAAATGACAGCAGCATTCACCCGAAATTCATCATTAATGGAAAGTGAAAGGAAATTATTGATTCAACAGCCATCGTGAAGATGTTCGAGCATGATTTTACAGAGCATATTCATGCCCCTAATAAGAGCCTGTCAAAGGATGACAGAAAATTCCTCAGCCTTGTGGAGAAAGGAATTCATCAAACAGATAGTGGACATTATGAAATTCCACTTCCGCTGAAGAAATTAGACATGCCTAACAACAGAGATCTTGCTTTGCGCTGATTGAGCCAACTGAAACGACGCTTTGAGTCGAATCAGGAAACTGCATATGCAGAAGATTTTGAGGCATTTATGCAAGACATAATTGATAGTACATACGCAGAGCCCGTTCCACCGAACGTTGATTCGAAAGATCAACCCAAGGGCAGTGTTTGGTACATACCTCACCATGGTGTGCACCATCCAAAGAAAAACAAGATTCGCATCGTCTTTGATTGTGCAGCTGAGTTTTGAGGACCTTCGCTCAACAATCAACTACTTCAGGGACCGGATATGACCAACAACTTGGCAGGGGTGCTGTGCAGGTTTCGCCAAGAGCCGATTGCAATAACATGTGACATCAAAGGAATGTTTCACCAGGTGAAAGTGAATGAGGAACACAGAGACCTGCTTCATTTTTTGTGGTGGAAAGAAGGTGACATTAGCACAGAGCCGCAAGAGTATCGAATGACAGTGCACCTTTTCGGTGCAACTTCTTCGCCTGGTTGTGCAAACTATGCCTTGAAAGCAACGGCCAATGATAATGAAGATGAGGGTGGTAGCCAAGCCGCGGAGTTCCTGCGAAAGGACTTCTATGTAGACGACGGATGAAAATCAGTTCCAGCTGCTAAAGATGCGCTGAAATTAATCGAAAATACCAAGGAGATGTGTAGCAAAGGTGGCTTCTACCTGCACAAGTTTGTTTCACACAGCAAGGAGGTTCTCAAACCAATCTCAGAGTCGGATCGATCAGAAGGTGTGAAAGAAATGGACATGGATTTCGACTCGCTACCCATAGAATGCACACTCGGAGTTCAGTGGTGTGTAGAGTCCGACTCTTTTCAGTTTTCCATCGTGTTACAGGACAAGCCTTGTACAAGAAGAGGAATATTGTCAACAGTGAGCTCCATATTCGATCCACTTGGCTTTGTCGCCCCTCTCTTGTTGAAAGGGAAATCTATTTCACAGGAACTGTGTCGCCTCAACCTCGATTGGGATGACCCCATTGCAGAGAATATAAAGTTGGATTGGGAGAAATGGAAGTGTGAATTAGAGCAGCTACAACGCATTCGTAATCAAAGATGTTACAAACCAGATGGCTTTGGCTGTGTTGTGAGAGCAGAACTGCATCATTTCTCTGACGCAAGTGTCAAGGGATATGGCCAGTGTAGCTATTTGCGCCTAGAAGATGAGCACAACGAAATCCATTGTTCTCTCGTGGTGGGAAAGTCTAGAGTAGCCAGTGACAATTCCACGCCTTGAACCTACTGCTGCCGTGTGTTCTGTAAGAGTTAGCAACCAAATTCATCGAGAACTGGAATATCATATGGACAGTGATCACTACTGGACAGACAGTCATGTGGTTTTAGGCTACATCAACAACGAGAGCAGACGATTTCACGTATTTGTTGCCAACAGGGTGCAGGAGATTCAAGATA
>JAADKT020087665.1:0-10033 GCA_011763395.2 Chrysaora chesapeakei
TTTGTTCGAAGCAACATTGTAACGGGGAGGAAGAGGGAATTCAAAGATTTTGTCAGCAAGCACACTGGACTAAGACTGAACATTGACTAATTTCAAGCATATTTTTAAGAACGTTAGGGGGATGGTAAATGATAAGATGGTGGAAAAATTTCTAATTAAAAAACATCCACATCGAGGCCGGACACGAAACGAAATGCTCTCAAATAGAGAAAATTCAAAACACAAAACTAAGCTATAAATCAATTTATTGCGTCAGCTAAAATCAATTACTTTTGCACCGTTTGTAAACCCAATGCTAGCGCCCAGCGGCGGACTTAATTAAGAGTTTTCTTATTGATATGAAAGTCAAAGCAACATCGAAATAAGCATTGAAAATCCTATTATATGGAAATACTTAACATCTTGAAACACCGTCCCCTTAGAGATCATTGTCTTAAAAAGAGGAAACTTTTGGCCAAATGATTAAGTTGGGCAAATTTCTGAAAGATACACAGCATCGAACCAACAAATCTGCCTGTTTGTTCGACTTTTTTACCAATAATAATTTCCTAGTTTTTCTTTCGTTTCAAAAAGATTTTGTTTCCGCAATTAGTGCATGATTATCGCACGGTCGTGAAGCTTCCTAATCGCACGGTAATCGCAGTAATCGCCGAGGAGCATTTCACCCTTTAAACGAGCCTACGAATTTGTGGAAATGATTCGAGATGTCGCCAATGCGATTAAGCCTATAATAACTGGCAAGCTCGGTTTTTGTACAGAGGCTGAGGGTTAATATTTTCGGCATTGCCCGAAGGAAACAGTTGGTTTATTGCCCTATGGAAACAGTATGGTTTATTGCCCTATGGACAAGGCATTGTCAAGACTGCTCATAGTTACAAAACATTGCATTTGAAGCCATTACAACGAAGCCATTTAGTACTTCGTTCTAAATCTGAAAATTTCGAACGTTTGACGTAATGAGCGAGCATTACCGGATAATAATGCCCTATCATTACGTCGAATTCGAATGTTTTCAGCCAATCAGATTGCATAACAAATTTGCTGCCCTGACCATAAGGTAATAATTCGCAATAGTAAATCACGGTGTAATTTTGAATATAAAAGTAGTCCTCGTAAACAGAATTTATATGATGTACGCAACATGTAAGCAAGGTACTCGCAATGAGTAACAGCAGCTTCCTACTGGACAACCCACAGAACACCAGCTTATCCCATTATACCATTTACCACCTTACTGTAGCTATATTCTCAACTTTCTCTGAAGCGTTTTATTTCAGTCAAATAATTTTCTATTTTAAATTCCAAGCGTCCATTGCACTTTGAATCTCACCTCGATTTATGAGGTCTGGGTCTGCATTACAGCTGAAGCCAAGGAGACTGGGGTTGACTTTCTGCATCTTCTTCTTTTGTTTCTTTCTCTTACCATTGGGGTCATCCCCTTCAGGGGATGTCAGATCATTGTTAACAGGCATCATACCAGACTCGGATACTGATGTCTGGAACTGAAGGAAAAAGCACATTAATGAACCAGTTGTTATAAAACAAGGCTTTGAAGCATACGCATATACATTGCAAAAAATCTGTTGCAAACTTGCGGAAATATCTGTTGCAATCTAGGTTCATGCTGTATCGTTGCAAGGATATATACTGTATTGTTGGGGGGGGGGCTATTATAGAACCTTGCTATCTAGTAGGTTTTTCCAAATTTGATTGGTTGCTCAAGCCGTAGAAACGATCAAGCGAAGTCATATGTGACAGAAATAGGCCCAAGTCTACACAAAAATATGCCCAGAATCTACACAAAAATAGGCCAAAATCTACACAAAAATAGGCCCGAAATCTACACAAAAATAGGCCCAAAATCATGCAAATACTTTAATCAAAACGAAAAGCAAAGAAAGATGCTGCATAATCGGGTATTTCATTCCCGAGAAATACCAACAAACAAATTTGTATTTCTGATAAAGAACAATTTGCCAGCATCCTGGAAAAGATTTTTTACCGATACCAGGGCCTAATCGTTATCCTTTAAAAACAAAATGCCCAAAACAAACGTTTATCCGATGAGGTACGGTGTAAATTGAAAGTAGATCCCAACAATGCACTGGAACTTTTCCCGTATGGACAGAGTAGACATTTCCAGATGAGTCCCAATCCTCGTAAACAGCAATAACAAAGATAACAATGACCAACGCTACAGCTGTTTGCTCAGAGTAGTTTGAACGCCCAGCAATTCGACTCAATTGCGACAGACACAACTCATGTAATTGGTCTATGAATACAGCCCCCCCCCCCTTTGCGATATGAAATAGGCAATATCGTGTAAACGGGACCACAACCTAAAACAGTTTTAAGCTCACGGAGAGAAATATTGTGAAAATACCGTGTGGGATTTGCTGTTATTTTTTCTCCATTCAAGGAATTCTCTTGCAAATGTCTGTGCATCTTGACTGTCTCCAAAATAGCTACGAATGTACTCATAAACCTGGGAAATAAAGACAAAATAGTATTAAAAGCAACATATTCTTAATGATAATGATATCTAGAAGTCTTGAGATGTACCATGGTTGTACAAAACTTCACAATACACAGCAACTAATAATAAGCAACTACGGCTGAACTGACCTTAACATTAAGCAACTCGAGGGCTCAATTGTATTACTGTAAGCAACTAAGAAGTCAAAAAGCCAAGCTTATACTCTTTCTCGATCTTAGGAAATTGTTTGTTCTTATCTTTTGCATGTTGAAATTCTTTAGTTAACGTGTAATTCCACTTATTGTCTCCCGATAGTCGTGTTATAGGCCTAACAGTTGACGATTTTGACACGCGAAGTCAGCGGTGGCTGTTAGGTACAAAAAATGTTAAGCAACTTCTAAGCAACTTTGAGGGCTGAAATGTCTAAAATGTTAAGAAACTTTGAGGGCTGAAATGTCTAAAATTTTAAGCAACTTTGAGGGCTGGATAAAAGTCCAGTTGCTTATTAAAAAAAGTTTAGCTAAAAAGAAGCGGAAATGGATCATACATAAACGCGTTTTTCGCCTGACAATCCTGATAATACCCTTATATCAGAGTATAAACGTCAGAAACACAGTGAAACAATTGAGTAAGATGAAACAAATCAATTGAATGGATGGTAGGAAACTTCAGTTTTCCAGTTTTCCAGTTAAGAAAGAGTTCGTTTACGTTGAACTCTTCAATTAATGCTATCCCGATTAATTCCGCAAGCTGATTGGTGTTTGCAAATCAATATAAATCACTATTCTGATTGGTGCATGTCAATCCGCACCTTGACTATGATCCACGCGACCACGCCAGGGCACCAGGGTATAAATTCCTCCTTAGTAAATAGTATCAGTTTGTTTCTGACATTTACACTCTTTTTTATAAGAACCATTTTATAAGAACATGAGCCTGGATTTTGCCCAGATTTTAAGAACAAATTAAGAACAAGCTGAGGCTGGGCCTTTTTATAAGCCCTGAGAATATCAGCTAAATATGAAAGTACGACAGTCAGACAACGTAAAAAGCAAGCAAACAGTGAACTGGACAAGCATGCTCCATTTTTACACAACCCTATTACCACTAAAGACATTGACTGAGAAAATCTAGATGTCTCAGTAACCAAGAAATTAAGAACAGATTAAGAACATTTCAGGCTCAAAAAAGACAATAAGAACAGCCAGCTTCAATAAAATTTCCTGGTTCTTATAAAAAAAAGAGTGTATTCTCTAAGTAGTGTCAGACAAGTAATGCTTTAATAAGTCAAAGATGTTTTCGCTCTTTTTCGATATCTATATTTATGCACCTGTGCCCAAAACTTCTGAAAATAAACAAAAGCTACACCAGTAAACACATTCTGCATTATTAAGGTTGTTTCTTTGGTAACCAGAACCGATAGAAGTGCATAGCTGCTCAATTCAGTATTGAAGAATTGAAAGTAATAAGGTGTTGTAAAATTTGTTCTTGATTCATCATTGTTATTTTCAAAAGCTCCTTGGATGTGATCTGAATGGGCTTACGGAAAAAACCCGCACTACGAAAGTGATGTATGTATTATACAGGCTAGTAAACAACATATTAGTAAACTAGAAAAGTTCCCACCCATCAACATAAACACCATCACAAAAACAATCACATCATCATTATTATCATCATTATTACAGTCATCGTCGTCATCGTCATCATCATCATCATCATCATCATCATCATCATCGTCACCATCATCGTCACCATAACCATCATCATGATCATCATCACCATCATCATCACCTCCATCACCATCATCAATATCAGCGTAATCATAATTATCATGATCAGCATCATCATCAACACCATCATCATCATCATGATCATGATCATCATCACCATCATTATTATCATCATCATCATCATCATCATTATCAATATCATTATTATTATCATCAGCATCATCATCATCACCTCATCAGTATTATTATCATCACCATCATCATCATCATCACCACCATCATCAGCATCAGCATTATTATCGTTATCGTTATCACCATGATCATGATCATCGTGATCATCATCAATCATCATCATCCTCTTAATTATTATCATCATCACCCTAAAAAACTGTGATCTTCTAAAAATGCTGAATAAGCAAAAAACGCATGGTTCAAAACGTATCTTTTGAATCTATAAACCAAATCTGTTTTTGTGGAAAGTTAGTTATTTATATATACATATATAATTTGGTTTTTAGTTACTTATAAGATACTGTTATAATATAAAGCAGGGAATTAATTACTTAAATCCTATATGATTAACCAGTCTTTATTATTCAACTGATATGCTCTTTCACGTCGTACCAGGAAAAAAGAATCCAAAAATACACTACTTTGGTTAAAACGATATTACTCTCAGATATACAACAACCTGGTGCCTTATAGGATTTGAATTACCGTAGAAAACCTAGAAACTTCAAACATCGTCCTCGTCAGACAAGGAAATCTCTCCACTGGAATACTGAAAGTGTTTGAAAGCCCATGCTAAAATGTGCTCTCAACTTACACTATTCCCTTGCCTTCTCTCTCATCCCATTCAAACACTGGTTAGAAATTGTGAATATCATTCGATTTCGCATGATTCCAAGAGCAGTTCTCTCCCGTAATAACATTATTTCAGGGGGAACGGGGAGTTCTTGAAAACGCTAAATTCTATTATCTTCAAAAACTATAAACTCAAACTGGAAATGAGGGGCGTTTCAACTGCTTTTAGCAGCCATTGTAGCACTGAAAACGTAAAGAATCAAGCAGAGCAACCTTCATTATTGGGATTATGGCGTTAGTAGACTTATTACAAGTTTCCCGCTGTTTGCGAACAGTAACAACAACAGCGACACCAACAACCACCAACAACCCTTCAGCTGCTTAGAGTGGTTTGAGGAGTTTGAGCGTCTAGCAATTCAACTTAATATCGATAATTAAGACCCATGTAATAGTCTAGGGTGTTGGGAAGGTTTTATAACTTTGTGACGTTAAAAAATTAGATCTCAAGGTCCGGTCCCTTCTCTATTCTTATTTTCTCATAAATGCATTTAAGATATAGAAACTAAACTAAGCAACAATTGAAGGTTGAAGTGAAGCAGAGCATAACAAGAAACGCCAGCTTGAAGCTGAGCTGTGTTATCAATATGACGTAAAATCATATATAAAGTAGAAAGGAAAGGACCTGAAGCTACCGAAATTGGCAAGTCAAAAACAAGGGATTAATGAGCTAAATATATATGCTATGTATGCATCAACAGAATACACGCAGAAGGCCGTGATTGAACAAGAAAACTCTCTGAGTGCAAAAACAGGTTAAGACACAAATGATCAAATAACAAACTAAGAAATATATTTCCAGTTTTCTGTTTATCAGTTAGTTGATGTTCCAGATGTTCAGTAGAGGGTTCGATATTTAAGAGTTAGGTGCATAGGTACCAAAAAAACACAGAGAATGATCGCAAGCCTGCTGGCTTCATTCAGCTAAATTTTGTTGATGGTAGCTATATGGGTTTGAGCAAATAGCGAAAGGTCATCTAAAAAACTAGTAGCTGGGAAAGAGGAAAGAAGCACACAGACACTGCAATTTGGAATTGTACGTGGTCAAAATTATATGGACGAGAGAGAATATTTGAAGCCCACAGATTTCGCTCACATATCTGAATAACCACAGAAAAAGAGACAAAACTGTCACATCGCTGTGAGAGAGGTAAGGTCTGGCTGCTATGTGGAGCTATATGTACTTAAAAGACTAATATATCGCTATAGACCGGAAAGGAAAATATTAAGTACAAGGAATATACTTCTGAAGTAACAAGTAAAAATAAGAAATCTAGCCGGAGTTTTATGAAAGAAATGACAGTTATGTTTAATACTGTATAGCTACCCGCTTTGTAGCACTGTATAGCATACATCATAAACCATTACAAGGGTTTTCTGATTCAAATAACGTAAGTCTGGTAGCAAGGAATATGATTATCATGATGTCAAACAAAGTTGGCAATACTTCAGGACTTTTCTCGGTAAGCTGCAGCGCACCGCATTCATCTCCTCCATCTCCTCCGTATGCCTTTGCGGCTGTTGTAGCATTCTGGACAGTAGTTGCACATTTCTGTGTACTTTACATAATATGGCGCAAATGCGCACGCAGAAACTACATTATGGTGCCGCAGTATGTATTCATATCAAGTCTGTCAATGTCGGATCTTGTGCTTGGCGAATCGCTTCTACCGATCTACATTACAAATCATCGCAACAACGAGGAATGCCCGTCGCATCTTGCTACGATTGAATACATACAAGTCTCTTGCATAATCATATCGCTGTTAAGCGTTACTGCATTGACCGTTAACAAATACATCTATTGCAAGTTTGGTATAAATTATCAGCGAATCGTTACGAGGAAAACAGCCGTAATTACGACAGTCGTAATTTGGATAGTGTCTCTCGGATCAGTCGGACTTGCGATTCTACTCCCTGCTGGCGCAAGTAAACACTCGTATATATACCCTGAAATTCTACTCGCTTCAATCTGCGTTCTCGGTGGAATTATCGTGCTGTTCGTTCATGTTCACCTACATATGATATCGAGGCGAAAACTCAGCATGGAAAAGAGACGTTCTGAAAATGGCGGCAATCAAGAGTCATTACGATTTTGGAAAAGAAGCCTAAAAGCAACCATAGTTGTCAACGTCCTCACAATTCTTTATATTATTTTTTACTTTCCACATGCCAGTGTGCTGTTCTATATTCACATCAGTGACCAATGCAATTCAGTTTGTCAAAATGCTCTAAGTATAACACAATACATTTTATACACCAGTACGATGCTGGATCCCATTATGTATGGCCTAACGATAAAAGATGTACGACAGGCCTTTACGGTGCAGTCAAGGAATTTAGTTCATTGCTTCAGGCGACGGTCGTTGCCGAGAAATTCAGTGAATGTCACACAACAGTACAAAATTTCAAGTATTAGTCTTGTGACACCTAGTGACTTATTTCGAATTAAGCCAACTTCTGAGAATGTATAATGCTCTGACAAGACTTTCTATATCAGTACACAGTATGGCAGATTATTTCACGGAAAACTAGATATGATGGAAGGGCATAGCATAACTCAAGGGAAATTACTCTGGTGGAGTTTTATACAAGGTGCTGAAGATGAGAAACTAAGATTTGAGAATATAAAAGCATACCTCGTATGGAGAGTTGACTTCTTGAAGGAACTGAACGAAAGTTGCAACTGTAAACAATTATGAGTTATGAGTTAATATTAAGTATTTAGGATATCAGTGTCGACGTCAAAATTTGGTGTTGCAGAATGATTTTTAATAAACGCATTCTGAAAAAACAAATGTATGAAAACGTGGACGCAGGTATACCGTAAAAGATCGATTAAGCGCCGCAGCGCCTTTGTGATTATTTTCAATTGATATCTATATCAAGTCTTTTAATTATACCATGGCGGTACAAAACTTCACAATACCTAGCCAAAAACAGCGGAAATATCTTGTCTATAAAGAACCTACCTCAAGGCCTAGTGCTTAAAGTTCCTTATTTTTAAGGACCTCTTTTGAGTCAATTGTAGTTTCAGCAGTTCCTTAATAGTTCCTTAATTTTAACTGCACATCCAGTGTCATAAAAATAAAAGAGAGACACTTGTATAAAGCATTCACCTATGCTGACACTAGGAACGGTGTTTGAACTAAGTTTGAAGGGCCATGTCTCAACTCGGCCTTCCATCTCTCAACGCGGCTCAACTCGGTTATTCAACCCTGTTATTTCTCCGTGGCTAGGTAAGTATCGGAATATTCCAGGACAAACTCCTCAGCTACAGAAGAAGCGGCTTGCTCCCTGTGAAAGCAGTGAGGCCGCCGACGGCTACCGCTCATGACCGGGCCTATGGGCAGAACAATGTTCTCTAGTAGAATGGAAAAAGTACATTTGTTGTTGTTTGTCCGAAACGTTTCACAAAGCTCGCGCTGTCCTTGTCTGAATTAATAGGGAAACACCTTCTTTACCTATACCGGCTACAGTAAAAACCCGCAGATAAGAACCTTCATTAAGAACCTTAATCCAGAAACTATATATTTTCTTCACAATAAAGAACAACTATTTTAGCCTGATATCCAAAGAGGTTCTTAGTTAAGGAGACTCGGGTCAATCAGTGGGTTTTAAATGCAACTTGTGTTTGGCTACACCACTTTCATGGACTCAAAAACATTGCATGCAGAACATTGAGAAGCAGGGGCCTGCTAAGCTGCTAGACCTTGAAACATGCACCATTTTAAATTGCTTTAGACTCTCTTTTAAGAACTTCCACCCTGATTATGGTATAAACCTCATTACACAAGAACTTAAACGCCAGGGGGATACTTATTAACTTTCTATACGGGGGTCTATTCCAATATTTGGGGTCCGAGGTCTTAAGCCTATTCAATATTTGGGGTCTGTGAATTATAACATGGAAAATAATTTAATATTTGAGGTACGCAACTCTGAAGGAAGAATCGTGCGATTTGGTGCGATACGTTACAATGACCCATCCAACTACCAAGAGCTTATAAATTGTAAATTGTCATTAAACTGATGGCAAAACTCGAGAAAACATTTTAGGTGTCCAAAAATAGATAGCAATATTTGGGGTCCCCAAAACATTAAACTCAATATGCGGGTTCTTCAAGGGGTGAGTTAGTGAGTTAGTTAAACATATACATATAAGCAATGCTTCTTATCTTACCATCAACTAATTTTCCAATTGCAGGCAGATTCTTGTTCACCCACTGGATGAAGTCTTCGGATGGGCTTGATTTATGGAACAATCGTCGCACAAACTCCTAGGTAATTAAACACAATACATTTAGATTATCTTATTTTATATTCAAATGCAAAAATATAATTACAATATGCCCATACTCAAGGATCCGTATAATATGATTTGATTGCATTGACTCAAGAAGAAATGGTATAGGGAGATCAGTAAAAGACGATAATTCAATTCAATTCAAGTTTTTCCGTAAAATACAAGGTTGCAAAATAACAAAGCTAAAAATACTTGTATTCTACGCGACCCAAGAGAAGCAGAGCTTATCTTGCTTGAGCCGCGAAATTAAACTTTATAATGATAATGGTGATAATGGTGATTCCAGAACACCGAAATAAAACGTTGACTTTGCCCAGCAAATCATTATTTAACAAATCTTAGAAAGAAATGCTCAGCTTATTCATCTAGGTAGGGTTTGAACCTTGAGAATTACAGACCAAATCAAGTAACATTTGGGTCAAACAGTTTGCAATCGCTAGGTCCTAAAATCTGGAATAATCTGCCAGGCACAATTAAAACAGCTGAAAACTTTGATACTTTTAAAAGTATGATAAAAAATTGGAGTGGCCCAAACTGCCAATGTAGCTTGTGTTCGTTTGCCTTTAATTAATTTAGACTCATAATTATCGATTTGGATTTGTTTACTTCAAGCTATATCGATATAAAATAAATGACACACACACACACATCATAAAA
>JAADKT020087776.1:0-17774 GCA_011763395.2 Chrysaora chesapeakei
GAAACTAAGAAAGAAAAGAGAGGTTCAGCAAGAAATTTCTGAATTGGATCCTTCAAATATCATTGACATGAAAGGTAGGATGAAACAATACACAGTTATAAAGTTGTAACAACAAAGATAAATTAAATTTGCTTATGTTTTTGCATATTCCAACGTGTTTGAAAGTTTTTGGCAGATCTAAGAGACTGAAGTCTAAGAGACGAATGAAATAGCATTTGTAGTAGTGAGTACGGGTTCCGCTTATCGTAGCGATGTAGTTGCAGGAGGATTCCAAGAACGCTGTTATGACAGTGTACAAAGACTTGACATCCATTGTATTAAGGTATTGATGATCAGATGTAAAGCAAAATGCATCAAATATTCTAAGTGCGACGGATGAATCTTTAACAAATGTTGATAATTTTCTGCACTATTTATGGCAAAATTGAATCAAGAAAAGGTGCAATCTGGGAAGACAGACAGAAGACAGCAACAACAATTGGTCGGCATCAATCGCTGGACTGTATGGATCTTCGACAACATATAAAATATTGAAGTTCTAGGACGGTTGGTGTAAACGGGGTGTATCGAAAGGATTTTCGTTTTCAATTTCGTCTTTTATTCCTGAAGTGATCGATTTATTTTAAATGAACATAAAAACTGTCGTTGTTATCAAGTTTTGAGAGTCCTTCTTGTACATAAATCACGTCTCTACTCTCTATACTACGACACAGCCACCCTCGTCAGCTGGTTTCATGACGATATCTTTTCCCTTTTAATGAGATTATTTAGTGCAATCGATTAATTCTTAGTAAGGTATAGTTCTTGAAGTTGTTCGGTTCTAGTCGATCTGTGAAAGTTCATGCTTCCATTTATTGACGTAAAAATATTTCTTCAATGGAATGAATTAAAGTTGATGTGTTAGTGTTTGAAATTTAAATGCAATTGTTCGCTGATTTTCTAAATGATTGAAACTGAAGCATGTATTTTTGAGCAATGCGTTAGATGCTTGTTAACAGCATTAATGTTAAACGAAGGATAAGATTTTAAGTCTAAAACCTTTTGGAAATACTTTGTTTGGCAAACAGCGATGTAAAAATTGAATATGACTTGCATACCTTTGTTTAGCTGATGTGGTAGCATCATTTAAATTTGTTTCGCTTTTTAACTTAATTTTTCTGTGTTTCGTTTTTGACTTTAAATCGAAAAGTGTTTTTTGAGAAATTACAGTGGAAACTTTGGTGATATGCTTAAAATTTGTTTCTTGTGTAAGGTGTCTTGCTCTTGGAATTTTCTCTTCTATTTTCATCTGAGCTTGTTTCTTCAAGTTCTCTTTTTTGAATTCTCAGCCTATGTCCCCTACACAAGTGTCCCTTATAGAAATGAAATGCTTAAGTTTTGAAAATAATTATGTTTTAGGACATCAAGAAGGGAGAAGAACACCCAGAACAACAAGAAATCGTGTAAAGAGCATTGAAAAGACTGAATATCGAAACCAAAACCCACCTATGGACAAAAACAACATTTTTGGAAATCTTGCTGGTATAGTTGATTCAGAGGAAAGTGATGATAATAATAGCAGGCAGATGGAAAAAACAAAAATGAAGAAAAATATTGTTATAGATAGTAGTGATGGAGAAGAAGATTAAGAAGCTAGTCGTTCTTGCAGTATAAAAAAATTTTCAAATAACAAGTTAGTTCTTTAGCATTGTTTTGTTCTTTGCATTTTAAATGCTCATATTCATATCTCCTCGTGCTTTAAGTTGTGACATTTTTTTACAAAAACAATAAACATGGTGACATTATGAAATTTATTCTTGCGACAATGTGCGTAGAAACTGTTTTTTTTTCTGAAGAATTTTCATTTCTGTAAATATTGTACAGTATAATCTGTTTATAACGTACTCGCTTTATACGTAGCTACTCTAGGATAAAGCGTACTCATAAAAATGGACTACAGGAAAGCCAGAACAAAAGAAAGTTCCACATTTATAACGCACTGCCCATTGAGTGCAAAGTAGGTTATGATGAAATTATGCTGTAGCTGTGTTGCATATTCATGTCAAAATTCAGTAGGTCTTGAGGCTTTTAACCTCTCCGTTTTTTACAAAGTTATGTAGGTACCCCAGAAATCAAAAGTAACAGACTTTGTCTCTTTCAAATCTTCAACTTCATTTCACGACTTTCTTCAGCTTATCAAGATTGTTCTGTTCTCCAGATACTCAAAATTTAACCTTCAATACTTTGTATATGTCAGGTTTTTGTAAAAACATTATGTTTATTGCATGTTTATTTTTATTCGCCTAAGTACGTTATTCTTTAAATAAAATCATAATTTTGTTTCCTTTCTCATATCGTGTCTCTTATTGAATTTGCCTTGAATATTTTTAACAACACGTTTTTTTTATAAGGAACCTTAACTCTGAGTTGAGGCTGGAGTTCCTTAATTTTTCAACAAAATGAGGCTGAAGTTCCTTATGCTGTTCCTTGTCGTGAGATATGTTTGAATACTAATTTTTATAGCAAATTCATATAAACTTGCTTCATTTTCTAACTTTAAATATCAATGGAGTCTTTTTTGGAAGAACAATGGGAAATACATTGTTTTTCTGCTATTTTTTTGCACAAATCGTCTTGTTCTTGAAAAAAATTATTCTTACTTTTTCATCCGAGCTTCGGCAGTTCCTTATTGTTCAGGCAATTTCCAGCCTAGAGTTCCTTATAAAGGTGTTCCTTATAAAAAAAACGTGTATGTAATCTTTTAGCATACTGATGGGTAAACCGAACATGTAAAAAAATGAAATTGAAAATCTGAACAATAAACAGAATATAACATCGTTCATCAATTTTTCACATATGATTACATACCATGTACATATCTGCACACAATAAATAAGTAGCTAGAGTAAAAACAACTAACAACACCTAAACAAATACCTCCTAACTGGAACAAACAATGGTTACTCACGAGTGCTCAATCAGTTAATTAGAGTGTAGGAAAGTCAATTTTGTTGAGGTTTTCAAATACTTATAATGAAGTATAATGAATAAATAACTGTAATAAATGGGGTCGAATTGATAATGAGATCCTTATTCAGGGTTTTTTACACCTAAGAGTGTGGGGATTCTTCGTAAACTTTACTGAACTAAAACATACAACAATACGAAACAAAAACAGATGCACGAACAAAAGCATAATCTAAACAAGATAAACCTTTGTCAATAAAAATGATTAAAACTATCATAAAGGTAATAAAAACGCTGCATTACAAATGTTTTGAAGGGGCTTCTTAAAACTTTGTTTACCCATAATTTTCACTGTGTGAATGTAAACTAGAAAAACTTATGGTGCATTATACCTAAAATAAGTTCGAACAGTCGTATATATTAAGGTTACTTAACCAATATGACATGAAATATTGGTATTAATTAAACAAACTTATAATCATAACTCGTAAGATAGTTAAAAAGGTCCTTTAAGGAGAAGCAATTATCAAACGATGTGCAGAATAACCTAATGATTTATCAATCTTAATTTGTTTAGCTTTATGGCATAACATACAGACAGTTAAAAGAGACATCAAATCATCAAAAACATTAAAAAACAAAATGGCACTTTACCTTGCAGCATTTCGAACATGAATTCCACAATACAATTTACCATTTATAACTTGAATAGTTCCTACATTAATTGTTCGTGAACACATAGAGCATTTTGCACAGTTTTTATGGGCTACTTGTCCATCGATATCACAACGCTCATGTTGATGCGCTGGTTTATCACAAACAATGCAAACACTTACCGGAGAGGTTGCCTTAACTGATTTCGCACTTCTTGATGGTAACTTCGACATTGGTTGGTTTGATCTTGTTTCTTTGAATGATTGACTTTTAAACGAAGGCTTTGGAATCTTTGAAAATGATGGTGTTCCCTTTTTATCAGCAAAAGGTTTTTCTTTAACAGGAGGCGACTGTTTTTCATTAACATCTTTCTGCGGCTACGAAAAAGAAAGTTACCAAAATCAAACACCAACATTATGCTTTGTTAGATCCGCACCCATGTCTCCCTTCAACAGATGCCTCACTGTCATCTATAACCAAATGCCTATCTTGACAAATACCTCGCTTCAAGTTAACGTTATACCGACAACTATGCAAATTTAGAAAGAAAATGCTATATTAGTAAGGTGTTCTTTGAATCTTAAGATTGAGAGCTGATTAATTCAAAATTTCCGCATCGAATTTACATTTTACTATCCATGTGTTATTTTGAAAATACAACTGCTGTTTCATACATCCTAAAATACTGTACCAATAGGCTAAAGTAAACACGAGTCGAGCTATCAAACCTTGTGTGCGTTATGTTAGCCCACTTTACTGGCCTATCTGTATCAGGAATCTGCTCTTACTCATCAGCAGAAACACAACTTTTCTTCACTTTAACTTCTTCACCATAAATGGCGAAGCTTTCTGTGATAACTGATATGATTCATACTCTTGCTACTTTGCTTGATTTGTCTCAACAGGCACCATCGTCAGAACATAGTTAGAACAGTGGTGCAAGCTCATGTGACATCGGTTTTTTTCAACTATCTTTGTCTCTCTTAAATTGTTTTCTAATAGTCATTATTTGTTCAAGAAATCTGTCGACCTTTTCAGCGTTTTTATATCTTCCTTTTCCACATTTTTCCATAATTGCTGTTGTAGTTGTCCAGGGCAGTTCAGGAATGTTTTCTGTTATTAGCGACCTATCAGTCTTGAATCTATCACGTACGACTCAATGCTAGGTTTGATGTATATATTGTTCGGAAATTGTCATGCAAAAATTTTTCAAGTTGTCAGTGTGACTGATAAGTGCACAAGTGAGCAAAATTAATAGCAACGTTTCACCAATTTGACGCGAAATCCAACACTAAATCTAACATTAAACACGGTCTTTCTGCTAGTATACTATCTCTGTTCACGGCGCTAGTTTTTTTATCTTTTAATCGCAGCTTTACACAATCGAGGAATAACTCATATAGGAACTACAGCAGCAACTCCTCCAGTAACTGGACATCTAAATAAAGACTTTCATTTAAAGCAGTTTGATAACTGTAGTGCTCAATAGAACGAATTGAATTGATTTGATTGATAGAAATGGCTGGCCTAATCTGTCAGTATGAAAGCAGCAGAGCAGAATAAGCAAAAGAATCCTACCTGATGTTTGGCATTCTCATCATTTTTAATTTCTTCTTCTTCACTTTCATTGTCATCATCTATCGTGTTCCTTCTGTGCTTTGCTTTAGCAATTGCAACCCAGTCGGGAACAGATGGTTTAGTCTGTTGAACATCTTTCTCATCAGTTGATGTTTTGCGCATTTTTTCTGTGCTGATTGACTTTGAAATGCTTGCTGATGGTGCAGTTGGTTTGGCTGCTGCTGACAAAGAATAACTTCGTTGAAAAGAAGAAGCTGGTTGCAAGTCAGCACTTCTTATATCGTCAAGATCATTCATGTCAAAACTTATATTTCTGCCAACTGAATTGCTGTGCGTTGATTTCTCTTCTGTTTTGACATCAAAAGAAACATCTTTTTTGCTTCCAGGTATTTTCTTGTCAACCTTTGCTAATTCTTCTTCAATAGATTTGGTCCGGGAGATAATTGCATCAAACACAGTTTGCAATTTGTTCACATCTTCCTTACTTTCTTTCTTTGGTGGATTCTTAAGATTAGCTGTTTCTTCTTGTTTCTCTGGCACAACTTTTTCCTTTTTAAATTCTATATTTTCATTAGTTGTCATCTTCGTTTTTGATGCAGCTTCTTCTTTTTTGTCACTTTCATCTTCATGCTTTCCTTCAGCTTTAGAGTTGTCAGCTGACACGAATTCTTTTTTCCTGATTTCAGGTTTTTTCAATACTTCAGGTTTCGCATTAACATTTTCACTTTCATTCTTCTTGCTTTCAAGTTGCAATAGATTCTTTGATTTTGAAATATTGGTTTCCGCTTGAGCAAGTTTTTCTGGCTGAGATTCATCGCGCGACTCACCCTTAGGACTATGGTTACTTTCAGACTTTGCAAGTATAACTTCCTCTTCTTTAATAACAGAGTCACTCTGTGTGGTCGGCAGAGGACTCTCTTCTTTTTTCAAACTTGTGTTGCTCTTTGATTTCGTGAGATGCTCCCACGATCCGAATTCATCATCTGACGACACCTGATGTTGGCTTTTTTCAGACAAGATCTTTCTGTCCTCGGGTGTTTTGATGATAACAGTGTCACTCAGTTCCATGTCATTTGAAATCTCTTCAGTGATGGAATCATCCATTTTCACAGGCTTTGTGTTGCTATACTTTCTCGTATCTGTAACATCTGCAGTGGTCTGTATCGTATTTGTTTCTGAGTCACTCACTATTTCAATTTTCTCTTTAGTTTTATTGACTACTGATCCCTGTGAGTTGTACCTTGTAGGTCTGCGCCTCCCTCGTGGTGCAAGGCGAATTTTATCCTGGGCCGCACTAGTCCTTGATGAAGGAGTGGTCTCATTAACTTCGCTTATGTCACTTAATACGAACGATTGTTCTGAAAATAAAATTTCATATTGGTAACACCAAAGACAGGTAAAAAAAGCATACAAATACTGCAAAGGTGTAAAAATTCACTTCTTATTGGACTAAAAATTATACCGATTGAATTAAGCAACTCTTCTGACTTTTTTAAACCTTTTTTGTCTAGTGTTGAGACAGAATGATACCAATCGCAAGTATGATATGAGCACATAATACCAAAATCTTTTTCTTCAGACAGTCTTATAAAACGTTAGAAATTGGCCGAAAGAATACGCTCTGGTAGAAAGCATTTATTCCCACGTGTGGATTGATGCCACGACGCCAATTGATTGTTATTTTGTGCTGAATGCTAATCAGACGACTGCTTGAGATGAACAGCTTTTAATCACATCAAAAAATTCAGAGAAGGATTTGGTCAAGGGGTAACAGCGTTTACGGACTGGGTTTAGCCAAATCATTCTTGATTGCTATGAAAATCATGTTTTGAAAGTATAAAAAAATCCTTCTTTTTGCATCATTGCAACATTTGTTAAACGGGTTCGGGTTTTTAACAAATTTAACTAGCATTTTGATTGAGGTACGGGTGTTTCACTGATTGTAAGTCTTGTGTAGTATTTAGCATTTGAAAAAAAGAAAGTATCCTTAGATATTGCAACTGTTTATGGGCAGACACAACAGGAAGAAGTTCTATGGGGCAGGAAGAAATATTGGCATATAGATAATTTTAAGTGATTATTAAGTCTTCTTTTAAAGCTGTCGTAAATTGTTGCTTACCTATGATGAAAACCACACGGTGGAAGTGGGCAAAGTTAAAAAGCAAACTTAAAATATTCAAAACTTCACCTGAAAACATAGAAAGATAATGAAAAGAACCAACTCACCCAGCTGTTTTTCATTGATATTTTCATTTTCAACCAAAGAAACTTGAAAAAATGAATCATCAGCAAAAACTGCACTGATTGTTGAAATTTCTTCCTTCAGATCATCATCTTTCTGCAAAGCATCTTGTTGAATATGTTTTCTTGGTTTTTGTTCCACAGGAGAGACAGGTTCACTTGCACTCTCATTCTTTTTTGACACCTTAAATTTGCTTTTCCAAGATGATCGTAACTTCATCTTCCTTCCAAAAAACTTTGCAACACCATGTGCACCATGCTTGAAGAAGGAAAATACAGGTAGTTATTCGATTATCTGACCCCTCGTTTATCCGGACTTCAATTATCCGGACTGTCAAAATGTTCAACTACGAAAGCATTATACAGTGAATATTCTATTTTTCTTTGCACAAATGACAACCATTTGAAGATCAAAATAACATGCAGAAATTACCACAAAATCACTCTAAAACCTCAAATACTCTAGTAGTGGAGAGTTTCTTGTTTGAAAAATAATCTTAAAAAGCTAATCTTCTAAGTTTGTAACTGGTTTTGTGCTGTGATTATATATTTTTGATTATCTGGAATTTTGGATTATCTGCACACACTTTGAAAATCTTGTGTCCTGAGTAGGCCCTATAATCGAATAACTACTGCCTGTAATAAACAATTACAGATCTGAAAATATTTTGAAGGAAAAAAGAGATTGATCCAATAATGATACTTCTTAAAACCATGACCTTAAGGTCTATAGGTGTATGCTCTATCAATTGTGCTATCTGTGGCAGTTTCAGTAAAACAAATTAGCATTCAACTCTAGTCTACCCTATCTACCCTCTCTACCTTGATAACATTGCAGTCACCCATTAACCCACACTGGCAGAACTTTAAAATCATTCAACACCTAATTCCTGGTTCAAGGGATTAAATAAAGCAAGAACTGAAAGAAAATTTCTTCTTAATCAATAAGACAAATTGAAAATATTTCCTTGTAGCTCTTCATTGATTTGAAAGTCTTTCCACGAACAAATTATTACCTTTTTAGATTTCTAATGTGGTGGTGCTTGAAATTGAATGGTTAGCCTTATTCTATAGAGGCAAAATAGAAACTTTACAACAATATCACTTACTTTTTGTTTCTGATCTGACTCGTGACTTTCAGTGCCACTTGCAACTCCAGAGGGAGAATCACTTCCCAGACTGAGTCTCCGATTTTCATCTGTTTCAGCTAGTTTATCATAATCTAAATCAGATGTTGATTGAGTTCTCTTTTTTTCATCAAGACCTCTATTATTTTCTTTGGAATTACTTTTATTTTTTGGTCGTTTAACAAATTGTTTGACTCTACTAAAAAACCCTTTCCTTTGCTTCTTTTTATTATGCTCTGCAGGCGAATCATTATCAGATGTATCAGGTTTGCTTTCAACAATAGTTATCTCTTCTGCATTTGATTTGCTGTGATTTGTAGGTCTTGGACCAGGAGAAGGTTTTGAATTTCCACTGCTCGCTTTGCTTGCATTAGCTTCACTGTTTTTTCCTTGTTCTTTACTATTCAACTGCGCTGTTAACTCACTTAGAACGTTTGCAGAGGCCATCTTTGTATCAACAATTTGATGATCGATTGCTTTGAATTTTATTAAGCTGGCTTTGCTTCTATCAAGCTGAATTTGCTCTCTTAAGCTGATTTGTTTGAACTGGTAAGGACCTTGAATGAAACACCAAAAATGTTTAAAGAAACAAAGACCAGGAACTGAGGGACTTATTACGCTGTCACTGTCAGATATTGGACAAACCACAAATGACTAAACAACAAATGGAAGAAGCAGGGCTTCCATGCCACTGGCAAAACAGCCACTGGAATCAGTCAGAGGAACAACATACTATAGGGCTTCCCAACCAAAGCACTGCACAGTGCTGGGATATATAAGCCAAAAGAAAAAGATCCCCTATATTGGATACATTAACACCCAACAGTCTCTTTGAATAACAGGAGGCACAGGCCAAGTCCTCAGATGGAATCCAACCATACAATCTCTCAAAGAGTAAGGGTTGGAGGCTGAACACCTATAACTGTAAGATACTTCTCAAGAAGGGACTTTAATACTTGAGTAGGCAAAAAATGAGATATTTCAGTATATGCTTGCTTGAATAGTTCGTAAGTGGGTGACTGCTTCTACCTCGAGGCTTTCTGAACATGTTATGAAATTCTGGGCCCTCATAATCATCGAAACATTCAACTGCATTGAACAAATTAAACAGAGAAGTTTCTCTTTTATGCAAATACAGAAATAAAGAGTTGGATAAAATTAGTCCAAAAATAGAAAACAGGCAGGCTGAAAACATGTTTATAAAAAATTGTGTAAATAATAATGATAATGAGTAAAAATATCAACAAAAATTTACCTTTTGAAAGCTTATGATCATTTAGACAGGCCTAAAAGATGAAAAATGATATATACTGTGATCCTTGAAACACATGCAAACAGGGTGATGTACCCCAAAATTGTTTTTTAATAAATTGAGACATATGCATAACTGTTGATTTTTCAAATATTTTTTCTCTGTTCATAACATAAGTAACCATTAAACACTTTTCACTAATACTAAATAGTATATAAAAAAAAGTATATATTTTTGTCTTACCCTGAAGCCTGGATTTAAATTCATTCTATAATTTATTTCAATTAGTCAAAAGGTAAAACCAAAATACAATTTTTGGTGGAAATTGAGCTCTGAAGATAGTAAAATTGAATATTTTTCACTTGATTCTCATCCTCCTTTTAAAATGTATTTTGAAGAGCAATGCCCGAAGATGCATTCCTACCGAAAAAATCTGTTTGAATTTACTTTGAGTCTAACTTAGCAAACATAAGAGCTTGAAATGACAATTCATCATTTGACAATAGCCATATTCTCAAAAAATGAATTGAAGAAAACCACTTCAACCAACCATCTTAAAAATTCAACAGCAGTGGCTTTTGGTTGAATACTATCAGTTGCTATGTTATACTCAAGGCAATATTTTATATAAACAGTCCGCTATATCAAGAGAAGCAGTTTCTTTCAGTCATCTTTCCATCATCTTTCTTTCAGTGTTATTATTGTTGCTATGTTTGCTGTGTGAGCCTCTTGAAAATGTTTATGAAATATATTATGTGGTAAAACCCATTGGACAGCAGCTTATTAGCAATTTATTTTGCCCAATTCCGGTAAGAAACTTGTTAATTAAACTAAGAAACGAAAATATCATTATATCTATCACTTTCATTTCTGATATTTTTAAAGTTAAAGTATTTTAACATTTGTTTACATTTTTGCACCAGCCAAAATGGTGTAGATATAAATTCATCAAGACCAAGTAATGGTGTTTACTTGTAAATTTATCTTTAAAACTTGATGTCAAACGTATGTAGAGCAAAGATTTTGTTTAATTCTAATCAAAGAAATCGGTCGCGGATTTACCAAAAAGTGAGACTGTAGATAGGTATCCTAACAAACACAAAACGAAAGTGCACAAAAGAAGTAAGCGAATGAAAACTTAAAATGAAGAATCTCTTCTCATTGGTATCTTTAGATCTAAATGATAAAGCTCTCACCTTAAAATCCGCTTATTTTCATTGGGAATAACAGTAATTTCCCCTCGAAAGTATGCTTTTGAACATAATTTTCAGCTGAACTTAGGCCAACACGCCCAAACCGACATATCCGCTTAAAACATTCCTGACTTTAAATTCACAATAGACTTAGGCCGATAGGCCCCAATCCAGACCAAACTATCTACCTACCTACTTATTATTGTTGTATGAAAAAGCAAATAACTATATCTAAGCAAATAAAACAGTAGAAAAATTCCAGAGAATAATACTTACAAAGATTGTTCAAGTAATTTGCTTTCCTCTCTTCTCGTCAACATCTGTTATGTTTCATTACTTTTATTTACATCTGTTCTCGCTCGCCATTGTAGTTTATTTACTACGCGCCGAGCACTTTGAAATTGAAACGCAACCTCGTACCCAGGGTAAATAGGACCTCTACGTGAGCACTGCGCTGCCCCATTTGACCCTGGAACCGGTTTCGCTGTTCTGCATTCTGATTGGCTAAGAACAAACAATCGAATTTTTGTCCGCAACATTAGAAATGGTGTTCGGCCGAATGAAAGAAATTTCAAAACAAAGCTGCTGCGGCCTGGGGCTTTTCCACTCCTACCCGACATAAAAAAAGCTAAAATTTGCTTTGAACTGAACTAGAATAGAAAGAATATACAGAAAATGAAAGATAAAGGGGAAATTATAGTTTAACTACTCCACGAAGAAATTACAGAAAGTTTGTAGCAGTACCTAAACTTGCTTTCCCGCGGTAAAATTTTGAGCAAGCAAGGTAAAGAAAAATTATTTTCAAGAAGCCAAAGTGAACTAAAACAGTAAAGTTTCGTGTTTAGAAAATAAGAATGTTTACGGTTTTGGCTAGAACTTTTTCTCATCCAGTCAGTTTTTGCAACATTTGTTGAACACAATTTCAAAGTGAAGAAATCTCATTCATGCCATAAATATAGCAAAGCCAAACTTCTTTGCAGCAAATACGCATATGACTCAACTAATAAATCTTTAACAAATCTACAGGCTTTAAATAAATTGATCTCACCTGAAATACTTGAGTTCTACTTGTAAAAGAGGAAAGCAATGAAGTTTTGTATCAATAATGAGCGAAATCTAGCTAACCAATTCACAAAAAAAGATTTCTTTCTGACTTGCAGAAACTCTCGGTGAAATTTCCAAAATTAACAAACATGATAACTTCTGCAAGTGCTTGCTAACATGTATTTCTCTCTACTGATTTCTTTTAAGCATTTATCTGTTCATTTTGTTTCAAACAAAGTTCACTCTGTTTCAAATGAATTGTTGAAAGCAAATGTATCAGAACTAACCATTGTGCTGCGTCCCAAACTCGTTGATGAGTTGGAGAGCTGTGGCCGCCACAGCCACTGACTGGAATCATTTACATAATTTATGCTAATTATTCGAAGCCAAAAATTGACAAATTTTGTCAACCGGTCCCAAGGGTATCTGTTGCGCGCTAATCTAACAACAACAACAACAGATATCCTTGGGAACGAAGTTGATTGAAACGCGATCAGGGTCGTCAAATGACCGCCACATTGTAGCCCTGTGATCGGGGTTCCCAATTCAAAATCATGAACTTTCGGGGAAGTGCTCAAGGGCGTTTATCTTAAAATTGACAAACGGTACAGTACAAGAACATCAGGAAGTAATTATTTGTTGATACACGTTTTTTTCATAAGAAGAACCTCACGCTTCCATTCAATTTTCTCTGTTATCTCAGAAACTACTGGAGTTCGGAGTTTGACCCAAAAACGTCCGCAGGCGTGAAGCCTTTGTCCACAGAACGCTATTCTAATATATATTTCTGTTATGTATTACCTTTCATTGCCTTTTTAATCTGCTTTTTTTTTCAAGCTGTAGATCATGTATCTAATGATATTGTGTCGGATTTTTATTTGACAAAGCAGGTTAAATGTCTGGCAACTCAAAAGAGCTGATGTGGAGTAGCTATATAATAAAAAGGGAGGGATGTGGAATAAATAATAAAAAGCATTTTTGGGAAAAGGGAAGGGGTTGGCAATATGGTCAAAATCTGTCCAAAGATAAAACACACGCAGGCTTAAGCAAGATGCTCTTATGAAAAATGTGTGCATAAAGTGTAACATGCCATTTTTTCTGATCTAAGGAGGGAGTGGAGGGAGTGAAGGGAGAAGGGTCAGCAACGAGAGGGTGGATAGTCCCTTATTGAGAAAAACGCAGAAAAAAGGTGTGTATCCCTCTCAATGTTTGCTTTGCTCCCTTGCCCTTCACACATGCAGGCATCCCTACACTCTTTCCTTTTTATAAGAACACACTACACACTTAAAGAATATGGAGGCATCTCTTTGCCTTTTGTGGGATTTATTGAGATTAACAACGATTTATATAGTGATTTCTCCATTTCTGATAGATATTTCGGAACTTGCTTTGCAAACATTTCTCCGATAATTGCTGTAAAAATGACTGGATTCTTTCTCGGTAGACTTACGTGATATTTGTAGGATTTATGAAACTCGGAAGATTTGTAAGATTCATGAAGATTTATCGACAAGGTTTACGAGATTAATGATGTGGTACACCCTTCGTTGAAAAGAATAAATATAAGACAGATAAAGACATTACGAACATGGAATCCCTTTGTGTTCCCTTAGTTTTAATCAGGCAACTGTTATGAAAAGCTTAAAGGAAGAACAGTCAAGAAGTGACCAGTCCAATCGCTCTTCCTTATAAAGCTATAAAATCGGCCACCATCTCTGCTCACCAACGAAGAGCTTAGGCTGGACATAAGCCTTTGGGTCAATGTCTCTCGAAACACCTGAGTTGTCAACGAGTGTGTGCAGCCAAGAAAGGTCCGCAAAGCTACTTGCAAAAAGTTTCATTTCCATTCAATTCCTCGATTCTATATACAATTTAGTTAAGCTGGATACAAAATGAATTTGGCGATAATTAGGTAAATTATCAAAAATATAAATTTAAAGATTTTGGCAGTTTCACCAAATATGGATGTTGAAAGTAAATTTTATGATTTTTCTTAGTCATCATCGCTTTCTTCGTCAGTCCATTCCAGAATCTAGAAATGCAAACAAATTCTAGTTTACTGTTTCATTTTTATTTTGTAACATTATTAGAAACAGTTTATACATTGCCAGTACCCAAGATATAATACCAAAAATGGCAGACTAAGTAACCTCTCTTAAATAAACACTCAATAAACACCCAGAGCGTTTGTAAAACTTCTTAGACCTCGTTTACACAGAAGAACTAAAAATCGGTCCCGGTCCGACCCAATGCCAGTTTTATCTCCAAAAAGCCTTTCGCTTACACGTAATCTCCTGGACCCGTATCATTTCTGGCCCTATTCAGAACCAGTTTCTGTACCTGTTCAGAAGTAGAGCCAGCTCGTCTCTGGCTCTGTTTGGATCCCGATCAAAGCTGCTACTGATACGAAACGTGGCTAAAAGACAACGAGAAAGCCTAAAAGAACACATGATTCTTCGAAAAGAAATCGAATTTTCTGCTTTAGCCCCACCCCCACCCCTCAAGATGTTGCTCTGATAAAAATAAGAGATTTTGAGCAGTTTTGTAGCAAAAAGTATGGCAGCGCATGATTCAACTTAAAAGAAAACGGTAGTGAAATATTTCTGAATCGTATCAGAACCGATCCGGATTAAGTTCTTCTAGGAAAAACGAGTGAGAAAAAAGCCCGAACTGGCTCTGGATCCAGTTTCTCTCGTGTAAACAGGGAATTTCAAGGGAGCGTTAATGAAAAATACGGTATGTCTCGAATATGTTCCCTGGGCGGCAAATGGTAACATACACGTTTTTTATTTTATAAGAAAGTTTTTTTTGGGCCAGTATTGAAACTTTCTTAGATATTTCATGTTTTCAGTACCAAAACTTTCTTGTGACTTTCTTAGCAAATTTTTAGAATGCAGTATTTTTGCGAATGCACAGTTTAGGGCACTGTATACATTGCACGAATACCACGTTTTTCATAGAAAATAATCACAAGACTCGTTTAATAGCAAGTTGAGCGACTGAACAGAACAGCGAAAATAACATACAAAACATTAAGAGTGAAAATATGAAAGTATTGAACTTTCTTAAGTTTTTAACATGTTGAGCACTACTTTCTTATAAACCACTTTCTTATAAAAAAAAAACGTGTAAATTTTTCAATCTTTTAAGGAGGAAGCTTTCTCAGGATTAAACTTACCCAGCTTTTGCCGCTTTAGAAGTTTATTTGGAGAAATGTCCAAAAATATCGAATTAGTGAAAGTTTATTCTAGTAAAACTTTCATCAGCATGAAAGTTCATATGTTTATTGCAATAAGAAAAAGGAAAAATTCACAATAAAGCCGTTAAGAGCTGTTACAAGCAGTTCTCGTGAACTGAAGGACTACCGTGCCTAAATATAACAAAAAAATATTTGCGAACAAGGAAACCCATACTAGGTGCGGAGACATGGAGACATAATCTAAAATCTCAGAAAAGTCAAGTTCACGACAGTTTTCTTCCGATGAAACTTCCCATGTCACCTCATTCGCGTAAGTTAATTCCTTATGCCACTAGGCTTTTTCAAAAGTGTTTCCCTTAACATATAAAACCATAACATATAACGCCTAACGTTTCTAAGCTTGCAATATGCAAGAAGAGTTTAGAAATTCAAAGAATGTTTGATCCGTCTGGGAGTGAATTAATTTTCAAGTATCGTAATAATAGATATACAGTACGAATATAACAAAAAAATTCGTAACCAGGGCGTTTAACTCCCTCTTATTCAGATGTACCAATTTTCACTTTATTAATGATTCGTTGCATATGGGTTTCCTGATAAGTGCCATAATTAATACCTAAAGGAAGCAAGGACTTCTTAGAAATTTTCTCCTACCTTGAAGTTTACCGGAAAAGGCTTCCACGTCCTCATGAAGAGAACTGACATCTGATTCCTCCTGAACATGGAAGCAAAAATAAATAAAAAATAAAAAATAAACCGAAAATGAAGTCTCTTAAATTAAAGTCCCTTAAATTTTAACACTCTTTGTTGTCATGGAAGCAGACCGTAGAAAAAGAAGAAAAGGAAAAAGGAAAAAAGGAAAAGAAAACGGAGAAGGCGGAGTTGAAGAATGAGAAAGAAGAAGAAATGAGAAGGGAGGAAGAAGAATATGAAGAAGGAGAAAAAGGAAGAGAAGAAGAAGAAAATAAGAAGATGAAGAAGAAGACGAAGAAGAAGAAGAAGAAGAAGAAGAATGAGAAGGAGAGGAAGAAGATTATTAAGTAGAATGAGAGGAAGAAGAGATTATGATGAAAATGAAGAGGAAGAAGAAGAAACAAGAAAAGGGAGAAGAAGAAAAAGAAAAGGAATAAACAAAAGGAAAGAGAGAACGATAACGAGGAAGAGAAAGAAGATAAGACGAAAAGGAAGAAGGAGAAGCAATTAAAGAGGTCGCAGAAGAAGAATAAGAAAAGGAAAGAAGATGAAAAAAGAAAAGAAGGAGAGAAATTACGATGAAGATTACGATAAAGAAGAAGGAAAAGGAGCAGAAAAGAAGACGACCCTGGAGAGGACAAAGAACGAGAAGAAAATAAGAATGAGAAAAAAGAAGAAAAAGAAACAGAAGAAGAAGAATATGAAGAAGGAGAAAAAGAAGGAGAAGAAGAAAATAAAAAGACGAAGAAAAGACGAGGAAGAAGAATGAGAAGGAGAGGAAGAAGATTATTAAGAAGAATGACAGGATTATGATGCAAATGAAGAGGAAGAATAAGAAAAAGAAGAAGGAGAAGAAAAAAAGACAAATGACAGAGCAAGAGAACGAGGAAGAGGAAGAAGAAAAGAAGGAGAAGAAGAAAAAAAGAAGAAGAAGTAGAAGAAGAAACAAAAAAGAAAAGGAAGAAGGAGAAAGAGAATGAGAAAGAAAATGAGAACGAGAACGAGAAAGAGGAAGAATAAGGAGGAGAAGAAGAAGAAGAAGAAGAAGAAGAGAAGAAGAATATGAAGAGAGCCGTTCTTTATGTCACCAATGAGTAGAGATGATTCTAAGCCAAAAGGCACGAGCGAGTGGCTATATATAACAATTATGATAAAAAGAACATAGACTATGTACAAGGCTAACGGGTCTCCACTGAGATCCGGAATTACCGTGTAGTAGCGATCTATTACGACACTTAACGATAACAAAGGAATACTGTAAACTAGATGTTACAGAATATTTTGGAACATGCGCGGAAATAAGAAATAAAACTAACCAATCGTATACAAGAATAACAGGAAAGTTATTCCTTAAGATTTACGAAAAAGACGAACCTACGTTACAAAAACAACAAGTCATCAACCATAAGTAAATACTGAATTATACGAAAGAGAGGCTATTACGTTATGAGGAAGTACAAGTTAAGCAGTGAAGAGGCAAAGAATTAAATACACTTCCAAAAGAAAAATACGAATGAATGAAAAGGGTGCTATCGTGACAAGGAGAAGAAGACAGGGAAGAAGGAGAAGAAGTTGAAAAGGAAGAACGAAGAAGGAAAGGAGGAAGAAGAGGAGGACAAGGAATGGAAAGAAGGCAAAGAAGAGGAAGAAGAAAAAAACAACAACTAGATGGATAGGAAGGAAAAAGAAGATAGTGATGGAAAAAAGCTGAAAAGGGAAAAGAAAAAAATGAAAAAGGTAGATGAAGAAAATAACTTACAATTCCTTCAAATCTCAACTCCAACTGATGCAACTCTTCCTCCAGGTAAGTATGCTTTCTGCTGATTGCCTCATCATAAGCAACAACC
>JAADKT020087777.1:0-10028 GCA_011763395.2 Chrysaora chesapeakei
AAAATTCTAATGGGGAGATTGTTGAAGGTAATATAGAAAAATGTGTTGATTTGGAGAAAAAGGAAAAATGGAAATTGGCGAAGGAGAATGTGATCCAAAATGGCTTTGCACATGAACCAGGGAAATCTGGTACAGAATATGCCAAATTAAATGGTGAATTTTCTGGGCTTAATGGAGAGATGAGCAATAATAAGTTTTCAGCGAGTAAAAATGAAAAGAAACAAAAAGAGATCCAAGTTTCTCTTGTGAGGAGTTCATCTTTGCGAAGATCAAACCGAAAGCCAAAAAGGGTCAGTGTAAAGTCAATGCAAGCTAAAGAACTGCAAAAAGCAAAAAGACTCCTTGTTTCAAAATCAGAATCAAATTTGTCAAGTCTTAATTTGATAAAACACAAAAATAAATCAGAAGCGATCCAGTCTGTTATTTTAAAACAAGGTTTCATCGAGAAACATTCACCAATGAAGTGTGGTATTAAAAATATCGAACAAAATAATAATAATTATTCGAAAAGTTTTGATGATTATCATAGCTCAGATACTTTGGAGAAAAACTCAACGGAAGAAAAATTACTAAGGAGAACAAAATCAGCTATAATTTCACGCAACAAGCAGAAAGCTAGTCTTGTAATTTTTGTTTAAATTGAAACGTTTGTGTAACTAACGGACGCGTAACTTTTTTGGGAAAGACGTAGCGTATTTTTTAGCAAAACTAGTGTGACGGTTAGAGTACTCAATACTCTAATTATTTAATATGCACTTGATAAATGTTATATTATCAAGTTTTTAATCAATTAATGCTTATTTGCGAGCAAAATGTTTTAAATTTTGTTTCAAATTTTAAACAATTGTAGCCTCGTTGCAGATTTACTTTTCGCGCCATCTCGAGGGCAGCCATCTCGAACCAGTCTCAGTTTCAATTTTTCAGAAAGTTGACCTGAATTTTGAAAGAAGTTGGCCGTTTTGCTTGCCTGTTTCATCGTCCTTTTTTGGCACTTTACCACAGCAAGATGAATTGAAACTAATATGAGCTGAAAAAGGAAGCTTCACTGTACCCACTGTGCTAAGTTCTGCCCATTTTGGAATGTTGTTTGCCGAAGAAAGTGCATCACATTCATGTCGTTCGAAGATTCGCCATCAAAGAAGGCCATTTTGCTGGACAACATTCAGTTGAGGTTTCTCATCCCCACCGACATTGATGAGTTGAAAACTTTGTGTAAAGAATGGTTTCCCATCGAGTAAGTATGATTAAGTCTTTGATTTAGAAGTATGTTTTACTGCTCCGTTGCTTTGTGCTTTAAGTTGAGCCCTTCTCTTCTGACTTTGACTTTGTTGTTTTGGTTGGCGTGTATGCAGGAGGAGACAGCCCGAAGTAGCCAACTTTCAGATTGGAATTTCCGCGCACTGCGTGCTGAAGGCTATAGTTTTCCAAACAATAGAGGTTGTTTTAGCCAAAATTGCACATCAAAGTTCTTTGGTGCACACAATAAAGTTTCCACCCTGGGCCAAGTGGTCTAGGTTGGAAAACATGTAAGTTAAGTTTCAGCCAATGTGTAAGTGCGAGCAGATTGGGAAAACAATAGACTAATTAACATGATAATAGGTCAAACAATAGGAGAGATGCAAACATCATTGTGAGTGAATGCAGTTGGAATCCGTGGTTGTGGGTTCAATACTAACCAAGTTGAAACTCCTTATGAAGAGTGATAAGAGACGCCAGCTCTCTGTAATTCCAGGCAAAGGCAGAAGGAATCACGAGGTGTGGTCACATGTGCATCAAGAGCAAAGACTTGGGTCACACTGCTTAGATTAGCCCTAGGCTATTCAGTGCCCCCCTGTGCTAAGTGTAGAAACCCATACCTTTGGAAGATAGCAATTGTATGTTCCTATCTATCTTTCTGCTACATCTGTCTATCTATCTTCCAACGCTTGTGACCGAGCAGTCATTTAGACTATAAAAGAATGGTTTCTGAGACCCTTATCATTTTTTTAACTATAGATACCCAGAAGGCTGGTACAAGGATGTGACATTGAATCAAAAGTATTTTGCCTTGGCTGCGACTCTAAAGAATGAAATAATTGGCACCATCATTGCTGAAGTTAAAGATAGATCAAGATGCAATAAAGAAGTAAGTATCATTGTAATACAAAGTGTTTGTTACTTTCAAAACAAGATGATGATTGATGTTATTGTAGAAGTAAGTGCTCTTGGGTCAAAGCCGAACCCTGACAGCCGGTATACAGAGTATGGCAGTTTTCAATGAGATAGTTTGCAAGAGCCCCTTTCTATTGTTCTATCCTCTTGGCCATTTGTTCTTTTGAAAGTCAAATTTTCAAGATGCTTATCTCAAGATTGTAAGATTGTGGGTTTGAATCTCAGTTGTGGGCTCTGGACCACTTTCCACAAGCCTACAGTCAACTCAGCTGTCCATCCTTCTAAGGTTGGCAAATGAGTATCCAGGGTTTTGGTGCTAGAATAACAGTCTTGGAGGCACAAGCCACAAGTCTAGATCAGCAGTAGTGCTGTCAATACCTCCAATTACA
Source organism: Chrysaora chesapeakei (assembly GCA_011763395.2). Lineage (NCBI taxonomy): Eukaryota > Metazoa > Cnidaria > Scyphozoa > Semaeostomeae > Pelagiidae > Chrysaora > Chrysaora chesapeakei. The sequence continues at coordinate 2,541 of JAADKT020087777.1, forward strand.
AATGCCTATGGCTTCAAGTTTATCAATTCACAGTATGTCTCCCTGAAAAGTTGTTACAGAAGAAAAAGGTGACCTTATCTTGAGTCTAATTGCAGTCTAATACTGCTACTTTGACTTGAGTTTTAATAACTTTTTTCCATGAATTTTGCCCTGAAATTTCTCTTACTTTTGTAGGACTCAAACATACTTGGCTTCTGGTATCCATCAAATGTCAAAGTGGCTTACATTCTTATTCTTGGTGTTAGAAAGCAATTTAGAAGATCTGGAATTGGTAAGTGTCATTGAAATATTTAAAATTTCTGTAACATTTCCTATAACAAGGATATCCTAAATGAGGGAAGTTAGAACCATACCCCTACCAGCAAGTTTCGGAAGGATTGCTTATTGGGATTACCAAGGCTGAGTTCCAGACGGTGATAATGATCAGATGGTTAGATTATCCCAGAATTTGAGATCTTGCTACAACATTCTAGGGCGTGTGTATCTGATTAAGCACCTTTCCAGGCAAGACTTGGTTATCCTAGAATTTGAGATCTTACTATTACATGCTAATAACCCATATACACCATGTACATCTACTAAGCCCAAACACTACTCTGATGTAGTATGAACTTGGTTTGGACATGTATGCCATGTTTGAGAGATAGTAGTATGGCATAGAAAATGACACCACAGAGGCAAGAAGAAGACACACAGAAAGCTTCTTCACCAAGGCCTTTAGCATAAGCCACAATACCTTGGAGCTGACAGCGCAAGACGGAGGAAATCATCTGTTCACAAGGGCTCTAAATCCTATAAGGCAAACAGGCAAGCTGTAGCTGAACAATGAAGGTAGGCCAGGAAGGCCACCACCATAGCGTTAATGAGATTGACCTGACAAGTCATCTGCGGATCCACAAACAGTCTAGACTTCAAGGTGATTAGATGGCCCTTATGATAATACACCGTTGTAGAGTTAGCAGAATATTATGTTATCTAGCTGATCATCAAAGTTTCACATCATCTTTTTTGTATCAAATCATTCCTGTTTTGACCCAGCAAAGCTCTTAATACCTCTCTCAAATACAATCTTTTCTGCATTTCATTCAGCATCACTTCTTCTGGACAATTTCTTATCCCAATTAACAATAGAAGAAAATCACAATTGTAAAGCTGTGTATCTTCATGTTTTGGCAACAAATTCAACTGCTGTGACGTTTTATGAGAAAAAACATTTCCAATTTCATCGCATGCTGCTGCGGTATTATAACATAAATAATGTGAAAATGGATGGATTTAGCTATGTGTTGTACATAAATGGAGGAGCACCCCCTTGGTCATTGTTGTATCCTTTCAATAAATGTTCTGGCCATTGTAGAGATTTCATGTCAGTTTGAAGCAGCCAATAAGGTGACAGTTAATAACTTGCCCACATTCAATATCTCATACGCTTATGTCAGACCTAGAATGTTTGCCTTCAGAGGAAATGGAGTTAGAATGATATCTTTTGGACAAGACATGCTCTGCTTTGTTGTCTGACAAATTGGACACGAGATTCGCTATTTCAAGAGGTTTCTTTTCAGTTTGGAGAGCGTTTTAAAGATATGACTCAGGTCATATTCCGTTATAAACTTAACTAGCACCTACTTTTCATCCGTATACAGATGTCTCCATTTCACACTCAAATGATAGATCAAGAAAGTTGGCCTTCTTGTTCCTGCACTTCTTTCCTTTCTTTTGTGAGTCCTCTTCTCCTCTTGTCTCCCTTCTCTTACCTGTCATCCTCTTAGGTAAGTTTCGAAGTTTTCCTGGGTGATCTCTGATTCAGCTAGTCAGAGTGATTGGAGGGAACGCTGTGCGTCCCGTGGCCGGAAACCTTGCTTTCCACTAGCCAATCACCTGATAGTAAAAGGTTTTTTCGGCCAGGCAAACAGGTCAATGCACAAAATGCCCAATTTTCCTGCCACCTTTCCCCGTTGGTCTAAGGAATGAAATGGTGGCTAGACATGGTTCAACAAGAGGTAATTACTATGACAACACGGCCCCAATCCCTATTCTGTATCGCTATCTCATGCATAATGCTTCCATAATTTCATCAACTAAGTTTTCATGATGATCTATGGGTCCGGAGAACGGTGGTCTGCTTCCATACTTTGTTCTCCGTCTGGTAGACAGTGCGAGTGCGTTCTTATTTTCTGTAGCTTGTTGCTTATATCAATCAATGCAAACCTGTTACGATCCTTAACTTAAAATCAGTGATTGCGCAAAGAGTTTATCAGGATGGATTTACAGCAGCAAGTGTCTATGTTCTCCAGCAAAGTGGATTTATAAACTATTCGCAATGCCATGTGCTATGATCAAAATCACTTCAAAAGGAGTCAGAAATATGTAAGACGTCAAATCAAATTAAAACATCAAGATAATTGTAAATATATGCACTAATTCGTAACAAAGATGTCTATAAAGCCAAAGTACTACGCATGCATAACAATTTGCTTTGGTCTAACAGAGTTGTTTTAGAAACAGAATTTTGCATCTAAATACAAAGTTGTGCTTTCAAGTTTCAACCCAAATCTAGTATCAAATTCTCTCCAGTGAGTATAAGAGCTTCAGTCTGCAACCCTAACTCTAATGATGCACATCCATAGTCAATACTTTAATCAATAACTAAAGATCGACATATTATTGGTCAATAACTGACGATTAACGCTATGACTTGAATGCTATGTCATCTGTCCTTAGATTTTTAGCCTTTTTAGTCTTATGGTCGATTTTCACCTGTACCAATTTCTGAAGACAAGCCCCTTTTGAGACCAAAAACGTGACGAGAGCCCTTGTATACGCATCAGAATGAATTCGGTAGGTCTGTTTTTCAAATAATTAAATATATAAGTATGTCTCCATGAGATGAATTTACGATCCCAGTTACGCTGCAATGATTTTCAAGACGCATTATACCGGATTGAGTCGTTAAAGTGTAACTGAAAGCCCTATCCGGTACAAAATTCAAGACGTGACGAGGCATGCCAGCATAGTGCAACTTGGCCTTAACTTGCACCAAACTATTTAAAAAGAATTCCATAGGTTTATTTCCCAGCCATTCGGTAAGAAACTATGGTTCTATAAGATCTATCTAGATACAACAAACTATTAAGTAACCTTTACGAAGCAAATGCAGTCCCTCGCTCTTTTAACTGCCATTTTGACTTCGTCCGTTTTTCTCATTTCTTTATCCCGTTGCAACCTGTTAAAGAAAGAAGAAATGATTATCCATTATCTGTGCGAGAATCTTCTAGATTTTTCAATAATAAAATAATATTTGCATCGAATGAAAGAAAAATCAACGTACCCTTGAATTCGCGATGGTAAAAAACCACTCGAGAAAAGCACAACGAGAAGGCTATCTTTTTCTGTATTTTCAATTATTTCACCCAAATCATCATCGAGCTTTTTTAACGTATCCTGTCATTAAAAAAAACAGACAATGCAGTAAAATCAAGTGTATAAAAGGTTGCTGGTGAAAGCTGAACAATTATGAGGCCAACAATCCTCGTCCAAAAATATTGGTAACACTGTGAAATAAATATGCTTTCCCTTAGAAATCCGGTCCCATTAGAGTATATTTGGATTATATAGCCCCCCCCCCTCGATAAGGAACATTCTAACCCACGAGTTGGTGGGCAAATCAAAAATGGCCTGACATGCACCAACCCCCCGTCGCTTTTGGAAACCCATACAGTACCCATAAACTTTTAAAACTGAGAAGTTTACTGTATTCATTCATTTTGATAGTTACCTGAACTTTGTCGTTTGGTGGCTTGCCTCCACTCCGATCACAGACTGAATATAAATATAAACACAGAAAATATAAATAATAATGATAATAATATTAATTATCTATCAGTATTTGTTGTTTAGTAAAGTTTTACTTGTGATAATAAAATTATTGTATGATTGTAAGTATATACCTTTTAGAAGTTGTTCGTATTTCCTCAAATGTGAAAACACAAAACTCGCTTTTCCAGCGTATGATTTTGTTCCCCTAACCACCTAGAAACAAGCATGCTAGATTTTGTAGGAGAAATTAAAAAATAAAGCTAACCTTTTTAAACGTTTCGACCCATGATCTTCATCATTAACTGATGAAGCAACTGACTGAGTTACTGATGAAGATCATGGATTGAAGCGTTTAAAAAAGTCATCTTTTTTTTTAAATTTCTCATATAATTTATATAGAGTGAGTTAAGGAGCTCATTTCTAATAATTGCTATGTTTAATTTAGCATGTATAAGACATTACTAACCGTTAACAGATATTCAGCATATTAGCACGATATAGTGTAGACTATATAACTCTTGAAGGTGAGTATGAAGGACAAAATAGATTACAAAGACAATGCACAACTTTCATGATCTTTGTCTCGTATCTCTGGATGTCTTATATCCAATATGCTTGCATTAACAATGTGTTGAGAGTTTTTCATAGGTTGCAAGAAATGAAATAGAAAGCGAAGAAAACACAAAGATGTTTCTTTACCTCGTCATCTGAAGTGCATATTACACCATGGGTTCTCAAGAAACAATGTTGCCTTGCAATGATTGGAGTGTCGACAACCACGCCTAGAAATATGTTAGAGTAACGGTGAAAGAAGAGATTGCATGACGTGTAGAGTTAGAGCTAAGAATCTGAGAGAGAAAAAAGAGAAAAACAAAGGTAAAAGGTAACTCTGACTTACTTGATTTGTTCGCTCTTGAAAATGCCTCGAAAATACTAAAAGTGAATAGAGCAGGATTGAATGATTTGATTGTTTAATTAATTCATTGAATAATCGAGTGATTGACTGATTAATAGATTGACTGACACATTGATAGACTTATCAATTGATTGATTGATTGACTGATTGACTGATCGATAGATTGACTCATTAAGTGATCGATTGGTTGGCTAATTGACTGATTGATTGGTTGGCTGATTGATTGATTGATTGGTTGATTGATTGATAGAGTGATCGATTGATTGACTGATTGAGTGATCGATTACTTGACTGATTGACTGATTAATTGGTTGACTGATTGATTGGTTGGCTGATTGATTGATTGATTGAATGACTGATTGATTGATTAACTGAATGATCGATTGATTGTTGATGTTATTAAACGTTTGTTACCTTTCATTTGGCTTTTCCAAGACTCCGTAATGCTTGCCTTTGATGAAAAAAAGAACGATTTACTGTTTGAATAAACCGAAGACATTAAATAGAGAACATACTTGTCATTAAAGGGGATAAAGTAGCGTTGATAATCATTCGGTTAATCATCACCTTTCTCTAGCTTCAGCTGCACTAGTTCCATGCAAGCTTTCGCATCTTCAATCGAGCAATGTCCAGATTCGTTATTTTGAATTTCTCGACTGGAAACAAAAACAAATGTTTGATATGTTTGAGTTTAGAAAAAAGTCTTGTATTCATTGTGAAATGTTCTGTTTGATATTACTCACCGTAAATGTTCTTTGACGAGTGTTTTTAACGATGGTTTGAATCTGGTCCCTCTTTGGTCTCCAAAGATTACTGATGTGTCGATTATTCTTTCATGGATAACCTTGGAAATCGAATAGCATTGAGTAAAAAAAGCAACTTCGCCAGGAAAAATGCTCCAAAAAATAAATCTATAACAACTTGTTCCTCAGTCTTTCACGACTTCCAAATAAGTTGTTTGAAGACATTATTAATATTCATAGCCTAAGGGCGTTTGATAAACATTTGAATTTTGCTTATCAAGCAATGTTCGAATGTTTGGCCACGTCACAAAACATTGCTGGAAAAAGTTCAACAAAATTTTCGCTTGATGCAAGGGAAAAATGTTTGACGAGCAATGATTTACCACTTGGCCAAACGGTAAAACATTTTGCTTGACATGCAAACTTAAAATGTTTGACAAAAATGTTTGATCGTTTGGCAATGTTGTTAAAGGAAGAGAATTCTAAAGTCTTCAAGTTTGACGTTGTTTTCGAGGTGTTCAGGAGAATTTGTTGTGGATGCATATGCATGTCAAGTTATGTCAAAGACAAACCTCATATTCCGCAAGATATGAACAAAAATCTTGTCTCTTTCTTTCCTTAGATTTCCTGGATTAGTAAAATTTATCATCTGATCTGAGATACAGTGGACAAGATAACTTACTTTCAAACAACGAAGATCGTTTTCAAGTGAGTGACCAATTAAAATATCATTTTCCGATACAATATCCAATATATGTTGCTGTACATCTCCCAATTTTGTTTTTACGTCATTTAAGATTTCTGGTGTAATACCACTGAACCTGCAAAGTGATAATTTAGTCTTAGAGTCAATTTGTATAAATTCGGCCTCGCTAATCGTTCCGGTCAGTTTCTGAAGTTTATACTATGAGGGGTGTTGGACAAAAATCTTTTTAAGCATGTCCAGAGATGTTCCGCTGTTTTTCGCAATTTTAGAGTCGCACAAAACATTTATGTTGTGTGGAGAAGTGGAACATTACTGAAAATGCTTGGAGCTTTTTGTTCCAATCGCCTGAAAAAGCACCGAATTATGGAGCCTACGTGCGTTCTCAAATTCTTCTCCCAGAAAGAGGAAAGAGAGTTCATGAAGGCTACCAATTATGCATCTATCTGCAGAGAAATATAAACCCTAATGGGGATCGGAATTTAAATAGGTGAAGATGAAGGTGAAATGATGTTTTAGCGCCAGTGCTAGGATCTCAGTAGTAGGTTAACTAATGGAGACCTCAATCCTGGCCGTGACGCTACCGTGGCTGGGCTCAACTTGACAGAAATCCGCTTGACAGAATGGTAAACCTGGGCTGGTTTTAGTGCTTCAACCGTAAGATGTTTGTTTTAAGATTTTCTTTGTACATTAGATTAACTTATCTCTGATCTACAAATCAAACTTACTCGGTTAGGTAATTTGTAATTGGGACTTCAGGTTTCACAAATTTATCGTAAACAGCTTCAAGGTTTTGATTTACAATTGAAACTCTCGTTAGCTCTCTGCCATTCATTGTTTCACACTAAATATAAAAAATAAAACAAAATGAAAGTAAACATGAGGCATTTAAGTACCATGAGACATTAAAGAGAAATTCTTTCAAATTTTGATGTGATGTCACTCAAACTGATCATAATCCCTGGGGGAAAAGAAAGAACATGGGGAGCCTTCAATTTTGTAGACCTTATTACTCTAATGCTGTTTTTGCATAACATTTAGGTTATAAAGGAGAGGGAGCCTAGATATTTAAAGAAAGGAGCAATGTAATATTTGAAAGACATGTGTATCAATTTGTTACCATTTCACAATCAATGGCAAACATTTGAAAATTCTTCTCTTCTGCTTTTTCATCTGAAACTGTTTCAGTTTCTTTGGTTTTTCTGTCTGTTTTCGTGCAAACGTAGCCTTTAACTAGCAAAAAATAAACACAAGGGAATCAGATATAGACTTCTGGGAAGAAATGAGGGGAACACAGGAAATAAAATTGA
>JAADKT020087888.1:0-10025 GCA_011763395.2 Chrysaora chesapeakei
ATTTAGTTAATTAGTTAGTTAGTTAGCTAGCTAGTTAGTCAATTAGTTAGATAGTTAGTTACTGAGTTAGTTAGTTAATTAATTACCTAAATAGTTAGTTAGTTTGTTTGTTGATAAGTTTCTTAGATAGTTGGTTGGTTAGTTAGTTAATTAGTTAGTTAGCTAGTTGGTTACTTAATACTTAGTTAGTTAGTTAGCTAGTTACTCTAGTTAGTTAGTTACTTTATTTGGTTGGTTAGTTAGTTAGTTAGTTAGTTAATCAGTTAGTTAATTAGTTAGTTGGTTAGTTTGTTTGTTAGTTAGTTACTAGTTAGCTAGTTACCTAGTTACTTATTTACTTAGTTAGTTAGTTAGTTAGTTAGTTTGATTAATTAATACGTTAGTTGGTTAGTTAGCTAGTTAGTTAGTTAGTTGGTTAGTTAGTTAATTAGTTAGTTAGTTAGTTAATTAGTTAATTAGTTAGTTAGTTAGTTAATTAGTTAATTAGTTAATTAGTTAGTTAGTTAATACTTTGATGGCCTTGACCATCGTATGAATCCCCTTGAACCACGGCGCTCCCTGCCTTGAACACGTGGACACGCCTTTTCTGTATTGAAAAAAATACGGCTGCAGTGTTACAGTGGTCGGTTTACAGTAGTTTCGTCAGAAAAACATATAGGAAGCCGGGAAGGGATTTATAATTTATGTTCTTATTTCTCGATAAGTTAACAGCACTACAGCAGTCCAGAAGTCCACAGATATTGTGTATCACCCTTCATTGTAACCTTATCCTTGAAAACAGCAAAACGTCAAGAACTGATCCCTGCAGTACGCGCGATTGCTACGCAATCCTTCTGCGGCGCAGCAAGACGCAAGGAACCAAGAAGTCAAATTATCAGAAGAAGCGGTTTGTTTTTGCAAGCAAGTCGAAAGTGCAAGAGGAAGAATCTTTAGAAGCAAAACTACAAATGTCTATTTTGATGATTGTGCATTCACTGAAACAGCTATGATACCAAGAGGAGGTGGCCTAGATGTCGCTGGCAATCAGAAGAAATCTTGCATATCTGTTGCCATATCAAGGGTTGGCCTTGCCAGTCAGGCATCGAGAATAAGCTTGACTGAAGAAAATGCAGATTTGAGCCAAGAAAAGCCACAAAATGAAAGGTAGGTAGCGAATGATTATGTTCATTGAATTGTTTATTGCTCAATGCGGAATTTTGCTTTCGGAAAAGGCGTGGGATTTGCAAAGCTTAGTATCGGGTTTCGTGGAAAAATTTGATGCTGTGGCTTTTGAGCATTTGACTAGAGATACTAGCATAGCATATGATAAGGTCGAATAAAAAAACAATAAAAAATCGATTAAATTAAACGAAACATATCGCTTAAATATCAATAAAATCGAGAAAACACTGAGAGAAAAACTTTAGTTTCTAATATTGATAGCTCATTCTGATATCATATCATTGAGTTTGTTTCACTTTCTGATTTTCCCTTTTTGTGTGCTTTGTTTTACTTTCATAATATTTTTAACCCTATTATGCTCACTCAACAGGTGTTTTTCTGATACCAGTTGACCAGTATTTTATTCAGAAAGTCGTATTTTTAGTTCAAATGATGAATTTAAGCTATGAATTCATGTCACCTTGAATTCTGTGTGTTTGTTGAGAGCTTTGTTTTGCATAGGTGACTTTTCACAGTCTGTGATGTGAAATTTATAGTGACTTTCAAAAAACATTAAAAAATCATCAAAAGCTCAACAGTATAAAAAATGTTTGAATATTTAATGAGGACAGCCTTTTGCTGTGTAACCACTCCTCTTACATTCAAACATATACAAACAACACTGTATTAAGTTCTCTTCATTTATTACTCTAAACAAAACATGTTTGCAAGAGTCTGGAAGAAAACCATCTGGAACAAGAAATTTTATTTGAAAAGAATACAATAAGAATCTTAATCCAAACAGTAAACTTCAAAATCAACAAAGAATGTTAGTCTTAGAGATTACTTTTGTTTTTGTTAAGTTTTTATCCTTCCATAAATATCTCTGTTATTGATACCATGGAGATTTTTACTTAGTTTGTGAATTTAGACCTTTATGCTCCTTGTTAACTCTCACACTAACACTATAAGATCTTAACCCATATATAGAATACATAATGGCACTCGTGGGGTTGTATGGACTTGTCAATGAAATGTTCTACTGCCCCCCTCCAATCACAGTGGGTAGAAACTTGTGTTCACTGTCCAAGAGAGGTCCATTTTTTCTAAAATGAAAGTCAGATGCAATATTTGCAGTCTGTGCTGTAGTACTTTTTCAAAGTTATGATATAAAAATACTTTCCAATGGACTAAAAGGGGATAATTTTGAGCCTTATTTATTTTGGTTATTTATTTATATGAAGTTTAAAAGGATAGAAGCAACTTATACCCACATTTTTTACAATGCAGAGCCCATAAAAAATTTTGTGAAATGTTGAAACTTTAAATTTCTTTTGGGCTTTGATATAAATTGACAAAACTTGTGAAGGAAATTAATTAGTGGGCAATTTGAAAACTTGTGGAAAAAAACAGATAAAGCACCTCTTGAAAAAAAGCTAAGCAAGCAACAAGCAATTGTTATTTGTTAACGCAATTCAGGGGTTATGGCAGCTATACAGCTGATGTGGACCTTCAGCTTGTTCCCCCAGACTGATATTCTAGAATGAATACCCTGGGTACTCATTTACCGACCTCAGAAGGATGGAAAGCTGAGTTTACTGTAGGCTTGTGGATAGTGGTCACAACGAGATTCGAACCCACAAACTTACAATAAGGAGCCAGACACCATGACCACTCAGCCACACACCACCGCTAACAAAAGCTTCTACACCTCCTAGATTCAAGTATTGCTGCATAGAATTAATTTGGCTTACATATTGCAATATATTTTTCTAGGGCAAGGTTCTTGGATGGAGCTTTCTTTGAAGCATTTGCTACTGTTGATGAGAAGCAGAAAGGCTCTATTAAAAAAGCCAAGCAAGAAACCAAAAGGCAGATTGAAACTTTGGTGGGAAAAGACCAAGCCGATGGATATTCAACCTTTTACAAGTTATTCTCCAAAGATGTATTCACTGCATCTCAGGTAATATTTGGAGTTCATTTTCTATTTTTAACAATTCTTTGCACTTCCAGACTTATAGAGTTTTGTACTGAGGAAAGTTGGACCCTCTTAAGCAATCTCATGCATAATTGTTGGAAATCCTGTTTTGGACATTGCAGATAAATAGTTTTGTAGATGGAAATTCTCAATTTTAAATCATTTCCCAATAATAGACAAAACAGAGTTTTCAGAGTACAAGTGGAATGGATGCATGAATGAGGGGCATTTCACTCTTTGAAATGGTATATTAGACTACAGCTATGCTAGAACAAAGAATATGGTTGCCCTATCTTGCTAGGCTATCATCCGCAAGATTAAGGATAGCATCTCCGAGACCTTGTACCCTGACTGTGATTGTACCGCGACTTGGGCTGGCACCCCTCGCACCCCGACCTAGCTGAGCTTTCGGCATCACAAGCCAGCTGGATTAGGCCACGACACCAGCGGCCACGACCACATCACCTTCTTAAGCAAAGTAGTATGCGGCTTCCATAAGTAATATACAGCTGTTGTGTTATAGTTACTAAACATATCACCTGTTACGTGTCAAAACCTTAAAGCGAGTCTCTTTAAATAATGATTTATATGCAACTATTCTCGTTCAGAAAATGAAGTCAACGGCTAAAATGAAGTAGTTCCAAATTTGAAATAGAAAGGGTGAAGTTGAACTCTGTTGCATCCATTTATAGGATCTACTTTTTCTATTTCTAATCGCAAAATATCAATTATTTACAAGAAAATCTTGTTGATTTAGCTAAAACCACTCTCAAAGACCTTCCAGCGTGAAGAAAGAACGAACGATCACAAAATTTTCTTCCATGCCACGCCTCCCCAAAGCAACTGGTATTTTCCGAGCCACATTTGGCAAATAAATGTATGAAAATTTGTTTGAGATCGAGGCAATAGCCACTTGTTTTTCGTCTTGCTGAATATACTCGCGCAAGAGTTGTTTGTCTATTCAGCTTCTTAAGCCATAAGGCTGTTCTGATTCCAGTCGAAGCGCGATTCGCTCCTTTGAAATCTCGTACACCCTTGCTCCAAAACCTATTGTTTTAATGGAAGTCCCTTGGAAATCCTTTTGTTTTAGTCAAATTCTCGTACGCCTTTTTGAAAAGTGGATTGCCTCTCGATTCAGCCACTTTTCTGCTGTGCATTGTTGTGCATCCATTAAGACGTTTAATGGGATGCTGAGCTCAGTACACGCTTTTTTTATAAGGAACCTATCTCAAGGCCTAGTTCTTAAAGTTCCTTTCCTTATTTTTGGACCTATTTTGAGGCAATTGCAGTTCAAAAAGTTCCTTAATAGTTCCTTAATTTTAACTGCCCATACAGTGGTCTTAACAATAAAAGAGAGGCACTTGCATGTGAGCAAAGCTCGAGACTACTCAACGAAACATTTGATACATGTGTAACGTACAATTTATGTGATTTTCGACTGCAAATGAATGGAACCGGCTTTATAATTCTTGGTTATTTGCAGTGATAAAAGCATTCGACATTAAGAAGTTCCTTAACGATGTTCTCTTTAGTAGTATATGTTATTTAAATTTTCGGGCCTTCTACATGTAGGTTCCTTATAAAGTGGTTCTTTATAAAAAAAAGCGTGTACACCCTTGCTCGAAAACCTATTGTTTTAACGGAAATCCCTTGAAAATCTTTCTGTTTTAGTCAAATTCTCGTACGTCTTTTTGCAGAGTGAATTGCCTCTCGATTCAGCCACTTTTCTGCTGTGCGTTGTTGTGCATGCATTAAGACGTTTAACGGAATGCTCAGTCCATTATGTCCCCCTTGCAATCCTTCAAAGCAAAAGGTTCAAAATTTGGTCCCGTTGCCTTGGGGCTAGCCAGGAGAAAACACCGTATTCCTTACCCTCGAGCCGCTGAATATCATCTCTTGACGATCGAAGTTGGAAAACTATTTATTTATCATAGTAGATTTAACTTTTGTTCTTAGTGAAGACAGGGTGGTTTCTTCAGTCTCTGTAAAGTAGGATTTTCATTGGGTGAATCCTTTGCGCGATAAGCTTTCGCAAAAATTAGGAGTCATTTCTAATTTCGTCATTCGCTGCGATGAACGGATGAACGGAAATTAAAGTTCTGTTCTAGTGTGGCGATCAAAGCCTTTCCTTCGCGCGAAGAATTTTGCCCAGTAGAGATCCGGCGCGCTTACAGTTTCTCCAACAGGGTTTCCATGGTGTTTGAATTTAACTTGTAAAACTTCGCAGTCTTTTTCGTGTTTTTCTTTATTTATTGGTATCCCTATTATTCTGCAAGGTGTGCAGTCTGTAATTGCTGATGGCTATCATTTGGTTGCCCCCCCCCCCTCCCGAGATGGACGAATAAGGGAGAAACCCGGAATACTATCGGAAACCTAGCTCTTCAGACCTCTCTTATAATCATAACTTCCGACGAAGAGGGTACATAACTATAATTATTGTTATAATCATCGAATCTTGATACACGATACAGGATAATTCTACAGTTATATTATATATACATGGAAATTTGTAACAAAGTATCTTATAAGTAGGCCACGATCCGCCAATCTTGCTCAAGGACACGCCCACATGGACATGCACCTTTGTCCGAAAATTTTGGGTTTTGCCCATAAACTGAAAATTCCCAGCTATGCCACTGCGTACAGGCCAGGCTACCAAGGAGTAGGACTTTTAACAGTCTAGCTTACCACACATTAGCCGCTAAAGTTGATGCTTTATTTTCTATTTATTTTTGTTACTGACGAAGAGTTACGATCGATGCGTTCAGTTCTAATCTTTTCAAGTTTATTTAAGGCGGCTAACCGAATTTTGTCAAGTTTGCTTTCTTCTTCGCTCTCATATGCAAAGCAAGCAAACATTCAAGTGCTTGTGTTTTCAACGTGTATTTTATTTGCACTGAGCATGCTGCCACATGCTACACGCGTAGAGAAATTCACACAAGCAGGATGTAAACAATATTTGGATGTTAACTGTCAAACCGAAAGACACGAGCGGATAACTTTGATAGCTAGGAAATATACTCATTAAGCTCTTTCCCTTTTCTCGCCGCATGAAGCCTCTTCCAGTATTTAAACCATAAACAGTGAACGGTTAACGGCTGTAGCTCACGAAACCTGGTTAAGTTTTGCACGAGAAACTGCAAACGGCTGTATGCACTGAAAGCGGTACACGGTTAACGGCTATTAGAAAAGAAAAGGTTGCCTTGAACCTCCGTCTCCAAAATTTTGCCATGAAGATTTGCAGTGGAAACCAATTGAATTTGCAGGGTGCATGTGGGTCATTTTGTCTTGTTGCTTCTCTTTGAAGGTGCTGTGGCGTCGTGGTGTAATCCAGCTGACTCGTAGTGTCAGAAGCTCAGTGTGGTCAGGGTTCGAGCCCAGCCACGGTAGCGTCACAGCCAAGGTCGAGGTCTCGATTAGTTAACCTACTACTGAGATCCTAGCGACTGGCGCTGAAGCACCATTTCACCTTCGCCTTCACCTCCCCTGATTCCGTCTAGCTGAAAGCATTGTCGTGGAAATCACGCATTTGAGACGACTCTCCAAAAAGCTAACGGTGACGTTCCCTGTCCAGGGATTGGGAGAGGGGGGGGGGGTAAAATCCTGAAAAGTCTGACCAGTGTTGCATCCCGTAACAGAACCACAAATAGTCCCGACCTTTCCAATCTAGGAACTAGGAGTAGGACCTTTGCCTTCCAGATATGCTGACTGTAGCCTTTTGCTGATACTAATCTTAATGGAAAATTAAATTTGTCGAGCTTTCATACCATGCTACGTATAAGCTATTAATAACCGAATTTTTTCTTTAACAGGCCAAGATAATGTATACAGAATTACTGTATGCTGTGACACATCGACTGGGAAAAAAGGCATTTGAAAATGATGGAATCAACGATGGTGATCTTATAGTCTATGGCCAAGAAGTAAATGTCTATCTTTTTATCAGTTAATCTTTCATCATAATTGTTAACGTTTTTCCTAAAATATATGAGTGAGAAGTGCATGCGATGCGAGAGAGTATTTAGTCTCTCTTTTGACAAGAAACATGCCCCTTTTTGCAAGAGTTGCCCCCTAATCATGCCAGTTACCCGTTTTTTCACTCTGGTACTCTGGTACTCTGGTACAATATCTGCAGAGATTCAGAAAACAAGATCCAAGTAGTTCACAACAAGGAAAATACTTGGTTGAATTCCTCCTGTAGCAGATAAGCCACGACTTGAATCCTTTCTTTCTTTCTTCATGAATTTGAAGCACAATTTGCTGCACTATCTCTGCTGGAGCGGCCGGAATACCGGTCGTTGTATGAGCAGAGGATTCCCTTATTTAAGTTGTCCACGATCTTGAAGAAAAATGTTGCGCCCACAAAGACCTCTTTGAAAAGATGTATTATATTTCTTGACAGTCTTTCCAGTTACCCGTGTAGACTTGTAGCACAGGCATTGCCTAAATAAAAGCGAGACTGTTTTCAATAAAGGCACAGTACGTGATTTTCACATGCCTTGCTAAACGCGCCCAATTGACTGATATTTGGCTCCCCGTCTGCGAGTTTGCCCCCATTCAATTTCAGGCCTGGGATCCACCATTTGTGTGAAGATGTGAAAAATGCACCGATATTCCGCTTGTAAGAGCCTTCAATTTTGATACTTAGGCCTTGAGACGATTCATGATTTTCAAATTGCAAATATATAATATTGAATTCAATATATAAAAGAATGCAGAGAGAAAGATCTCTTATCTAGGCTAAACGATCAAACATTGTTTGTCAAACATTTGAAATTTGTTTATCGAGCAATGGTTCGGCAACGTTACAAAACATTTTTGAAAATGTTCGATCATTTGGCCAGGGCCTTGAAGCAGGGCCTTAAAACAATGTTTAACAAGTATAATAATTAATTGTTTAAAATTTCTCTTATATTCAGGCCTTCGGAATAACTAGAGAGCAACACAAGAAGATATACAAGGAGCTCAAAGAGCGGAAGGTTCGTAAAGCTATAGCTAAACTAGGATACTTGTTGCGCATGACGCTGTATTCGGCGGGTCTCCCAGGCTAAACATGCGAGTGACAAGCGAGCAACATGTCCCCCATGTCATTTGCATAGAAATGTTTCTGTTGTCTCCCAGAAATTTTTGCGTGTCTCTTGCTACAAATTTTGTCGCGTGATAAAGAGATTCCGAGGTGGCTAAACTAGGAGACAACGAGAGGACATCAATGTCGCGCGCGACTTGTCTCAGTTTAGCCAGGCCTTAAGTTTTGATATCTGATATTTTCAGCCCTTCCGAGAGAAGCAAACAATTGAGGTGGATTCCACTCCACGAAAAGACGTAAGAGATTCCCGTTGAAACGAAAGGATTTCCAAGGGATTTCTTTAAAAACCATCGAAATCCCAGCAGAGGGTGTACAAAGTTCCAAGGAGAGAATTTCCCCTCACAAACAATATTCTTATCCCTGATTCTTGTCAGGCAGTGATATTGCATGGCAAATGACTGTCCCGTAATTGATGCTGTAAATGTTGGCATGAATAAAATGCAAAAAAACAGTTATTTTTTATGCGTTGTTTCTTGTTTTCTATCGTTTTCAAATTAGATAAAAATGTTTTGAAAAATCGTTTCAGTTTGCTTGTCAATTAGCTAACACGATGTTTTCTATTGTAGCCTCCAAAGAAATTTGTCAATGTAACAGGTGAACTGGTCCACATCTTTCTATTTGTCTTTCATTTTGATAATTCCAGTTTTTTTAGAAAATATTTTTCGATAATTTCCACATGATTGTGCTGTGGTGCGTGGTGTAATCCAGCAGACTCGTGGTGTCAGGAGCTCCATTGGGCAGGGTTCGAGCCAAGCTACGGTAGAGTCACAGACAGGGTCGATGTCTCCATCAGTTAACCTACTTCCGTGATCCCAGCGAGTGGCGCTAAAACACAATTTCACCTTCACCTTCAACATATAGCACTTCTTTCATATTTTCAAGTTTACACTCGTGTTGTCAGGAGCTCCATTGGGCAGAGTTCGAGTCCAGCCACGGTAGCGTCACAGAAAGGGGCGATGTCTCGATTATAGTTAACCTACTACTGAAATCCTAGCGACTGGCACTAAAACACCATTTAACCTTTACCTTCACCTTCCACATATAGCACTTCTTTCCAAATTTACAAGTTTAACGAGTTTTTTTAACTAAACCAGTATTACAAATGGAGTCCTCGAATCAAAGAACGAATTTATTTTACTGGTGGTGATTTAATTACCTGGTCAAATTAATCTCAGTCTATGTGAATAGACAGTACAAGAAAAATCTGGAAGTGCCGTTGTTTAGGCCTTAAAATCCAATTCATGTTCTCAAGCACCTTGTATATATATTGTATAGGCGAACCTGTTGCATTGGCATATATAATGTTATTTTTTCCATACGGAGTCCAGCCTCCCATAGTCTCTTTTCAATTGCTACTTTGCCCATCAATAATAGTTTGATGTGTACTTCTGTGTTTATTTTAGTTGCTGAAGGGAAAAATTTGGAAGCAAAAGATGCAAACGGTAAAGCACCATCTCCTTCAATTATCTATCATCTTTCTAGTGAAAAGACCTTCAATTAGCTCAGGCTAAAATCCTTTAAAAAATGTGTTAAAAGCAGAGATGCTAGAAGCCCACAGAAGCGCCTAGCATTCCAGCGCAATAATACCATCCCATATTGTTGAAAAATCTTATTGTATAGTATTTTTGACAGCCTTCCCAGTACGACCTTTGAAATTATATCAAACCCTTACCACGATCTGCTAACTTCGGGTTAGCTTTCAAAACAATATTTGATGTTTGACCCTTTAGTCAAATCGCAAAACAAAGCTTAATAAAGACATGGTTCTTAAATAAAAAATGTGCGTGTTCCTTCTGTAATAAATGAATCTTTGATGCAATC
>JAADKT020087999.1:2500-10023 GCA_011763395.2 Chrysaora chesapeakei
GTGTTGTAGCGTCGTGGCCTAATCCATCTAGCTTGTGGTGTTTGAGGTCGGGGTTTGAGCCTCAGCCACGGTTGCGTCACAGTCAGGGTGGGTCGAGGTCTTGATTAGTTAACCTACTACTGAGATCCTAGCGACTGGTGTGAAATACTATATACTATATACTATATACCATATAGCTTATACTATTTACTATATACTATATACTATATACACTTTCACCTCTTCTTCATTTCCAAACTTTGGCAGTTTTACTTAAGTTAGAAACGCACGGTACACTGACGTTTACTCTCTCATATAAAAAAGTTTTTATTTGTTTCATAAATCAGTCAATCACCAAAAAATTAATCAGCCAATCACTTAATAATCAAAATTAGTCAAGAAATTCAATCAATCAATCAGTCGGTCAATCAATTAATCATCCATCAAAGCCAAGAAAGCAGACAATCGGTCAACCAAGCAGCTTACCAAGAAGTTAATCAGCGAATCAAGCAATCAGTTAGTTAATCAATTAATCAATATGAATGAATCATAATCATTTATGTTAAATTTTCATACATACCTCTGTAGTAATTCAAGGCAAGGAAAACACGTTCGAATTCCATTTTTATCTTCTTCACTGTTATTTGACTCTTTCATAAAATTTGTATTATGATCAGGATCAGGATTTAAAATGTCGTCTGAGAGAAAATAATAAATCATTAATTTCTTATACACAAAAACAGAAAATAGAAAAAAGAAGAATTAAAATCCTATTATTCAGCATGCATTAGATTCTCCATCTGATTCCGTCTTTGCACGATTTCGTTTTCACCAGCATCTTTATTTTATGCTCTATTGTTTACCGTCTTCATGTCGTATTTTTCAGCATTTTTATTTATGCTGTATTCGTCAGCATGTACATTTTATGCAGCATTCGTTGGCATGTTCATTTCATACTGTACTCATCAGTATGTTCATTTCATACTGTAGTCGTCAGCATGTTCATTTCACACTGTATTCGTCAGCATGTTCATTCCACACTGCATTCGTCAGTCAGCATATTCATTTTAAAAACTGTATTCTTCAACATAATCATTTCATACTGCATTTCCTTTTTATACTGCATTTGTTGGCATATTCATTTCATACTGCATTCAAAAGCACTTTCATTACGCATAGTTTTCATCTGCACGTTCATTGCATGCCGTATCTATTAGAATATTAATTTTCCTAGCTGTACACCAGTTAAATAAATGGTTGCTATAATATACTTAACAATACTCACTAGCATTTCGAATGTTAATAAAGTCACAGCATTCTCCACAGAATACTTTTCCACATAGTCGACAATGATGTCTTCTAACTATAACGTTGAATTTCTTTGTACAATATCTACAATACTTCACATCTTTATCACTTTCCCAGGGTACAACTCTTTTCTCGACATCTAGAAATGAATACCAAACATTAAAACAAACATCTTCCAGAAGAAATATGATTCTTACAAACAGTATTATTGTCTGTTGTAAAGGTGTCTGCTGTACTAATATTGTTTCAGAGAAACGAGTTTCAAGAGCAAAATTTAATGAGTCCTAATTTACGGGGGTTAAGTATCTCTTGGGGTTAGAGGGGGTTGAATAATTTTTGTGCCCCTCTCTCTAATGATAGGTATTCCCTCTCTCATTATTCGAACTTTTCCTGTTTCCAGTGGGTTTAATTGCACCCCTGTAGCCAGGTTTTGTCAAATCACACAAACTGCTCTACAATATCACTCTCTAATTAAAGAGTTTGCTGAAAGAGAGGGGGGCAAATGCACCCCTTCCGATTCATCGAACATACTCGAGTTGAGAAAATTTCTTCTCTGAAGGCACAAAGTCTTTCACAGTGCCTAAACTGTAGCATCTATAATGGTGAGAACTACTCAGGTGGAGAGTGATTTTGGCTACTAATCAATGAATTGGAGGTTTGACTTTATCCAGGTCAAACAACTTAAAAATGAGAAGAGTTGCTAGCTCTCTTATGATTTCAGATAAATCCTACATTCAAATGAAAAAGCAATGTTATTTTGAGATTATACATTAAATATTTACAGCATTGTTATTCATCCAGTGTAAGTAAACATATCCACAAAGTATCAAAACAAACCTTTTCTAGCTTTGATTGCAGCTGATAAAGATGACTCAGAATTATAAATCCCAGATTTGACAAGCTGAAAGTAAAGGCTGATTTAGCACTGGCTCTGATATTCTCTTTTCTTAGTTTGTTGTTGGCAATAACAGAGCTTCTACTAGTAATAAGGTTGTATTCATCAACAGGGGGGAATTTCTTAGTGGCAAAAGGTTGTGGACCAAAAACTGACCCCCTTTTTGCTCCTGTTCTACCTGAACTTTAGCAGTGCATTTCAACTTGTTAGGTTTTTATCAGTCAATTTGCTACTCATCATTATTTGCTTAGAAAAACTGAAAAACAGAAATTCCCTGCTGGCTGCTGTGCATACACTCCTACCCACACTCTTATGAAGTTAGCACCTATACATCTACAGTTGTTAACACACTGGGCACAGCTTAAATGTTTGGTGGTGCTACAGTATTATGCAGGGTGCTAGTTACAGGGGGCCTATTATAGGTTTGCAGCTTCACGGCTACGACCCCTATTTTGAGTGCAGCTTATGGATTTCACGATGCTCTTTCTACAGTTTGCGGCTTCAGAAAAAGTTGCGGCTTAAGTTTTTTGGTGTGTTTTGACATCGGCTTACATTTTGCGTGCGGCTGCGGCTTTTGAGTGGAAAAAAGCTACCCACATTCTGAAGTTCTGTGGTGCTCGAAAATGAAAGAGGAAAAGTAAATAAGCAATCAAGCGACAGGATAAATGTCGATTGACAAGCTATTAGAGCCGTTAATGTTATGTCTGCGAGTGAAGTTAATCCCCAGCGGCTTAGCCATTTTTTTGACGACGGATTGCGGCTTTAAGCTGATTTTTCACGGTTTCGTGCCTTCTGGACCCCCTATAATAGGCCCCCGTTATAGTACTTTCAGGAGCTACTGCCTGGTTCTTTTTGCACCGTGGGATCATCCGGGAGAGGTATTATATTCTGGGGACTTCTTTGGGATCTTTTCTGATCCATTTAGAAAAGTCTGTTAAAATACCTTATCCAGCCTGATAAGAATGTTATTCGTTTCAACGATGCATCTCTCAATTGTTTCTTTTCTTGTCTTTTTGAAATTGGACAGGTGACTTCTAGAAACACCTGAAATGGAGAAGGAAATTAATTATCATTCTTTAGGAAATAGTATTTGCAACTAAAAATTGTTTTGTTGGAAAGAAGGGGGGGGATTGACCAGATTTATTCAAGATCAATGAATTTCACAGTTGGTAATTGACCAGGTAATTGGTAACTTGTTCCATTTGGGTATATAAGTTTACACTTTAAAAAGTTTGTTTGGTTTGCATTAATTTTATTTTATTTTATTTTGAAAATAAAAAAATTCCGGACAAACAAACGTTTGGACAAGAGTTTGCCCAGAAATTTAACTGTCAAATGATTTAAAAACTCCTGAAACTTGTCTGAAACCTTTTTTATGACCATCTCTGCTCAACACTTTCTATGCCATTGCCAGCACACATTTAAGATCTATGATAATACAGTGGGAAGTATTCTTTTTTAACTGCAAAACAGAAGTTTCAGAAATGCTGTTAGAACGGGTTTGAAGTTTTTTGTCCAAAGCTATTTTTCTGAAATTTTTCCATCTAAAACCTTTCGTTATTGATGTATCCAGGTACAGTAAATCTAGTTTTGGTTAATAGAGGATGAACTGCACCCAAAGTAAACATAGGCTAGAACCCCCTGATCAAAATGCATTACCAAATTCCTGTGCATCCCATAGCATCAGATCTATACCCCCAGTTGCAGGAGTACCATTGCTGACAAATGCTACATTAGGTTCTTTTTTACTGCTTTCTGAAATCGATGCATCATCTTTCTTTAATATTTTGCTTTTTGCTTTGCCAAAAACAGATCGAAGTTGACGAAGGATGTCTTTGTCTTCTGCATGATAATCTTCAAAATGGCTGGAAAGCTGTGATGGAGTCCTGAGGTCCTTCATGCAAATTGGACAAAGAAAACCTTCTAATATTTCTTCTCCGCTACTTTCAGCCGCCATTTTTCGTATCTGATAGCTTCAATTCTACCTATTTTAGCCAAGAATGCACTCAATTAATTCATACTTATGAATATTTCGCAATTTTAAAGCATGTTGATCAACATTTCATCAAAACAACTTTTCTCTAACTCCAAAAACCCAATTCCCTTGCATCCCTGTGTTCATGTCAATCTTGGATTCAATCTCGCACATCTACGCGGTTTTCTGCGTCCAGCTTTTCGTCGATGACATCATCGTCCCCAGCTCCAACGCACAGTCCAAGAGTCCAAGGGACTCCGAGCGACTCCCCCGAAAGAGTGCCCACTTTTTGAATAATTCTATAGAGGCCCCCAAACGTGATTGGGATCGAAAGAAATTCCTTACTCAATTGAATGAAGTTATATATCTCGAGCTGAGATTAAGCAATTACATTGAACTCAAAATAAAAGACCTTCTACCGAATTTTAGGAACTTTGGCGGTTTTAAATACCATTTGGGGTTTCGGGGGCTCACCCGCTCAAAGAATGCACATGAATACTCAAATGAATGAAGTCTCTTTCTCTTCATGACCTTGCAAATTTGTGGGTGTGGGAGACACCACTACTGTGCAAGCCATCACTCGATCAGAGATAGCTATTTACGACTTAAGTATCTAATTGGAGAGCACAGCAACTAAAGAATTCAATCATTGTTTTTTTTTCAAATGAAAGTCTTTTTGAAATTTGCTTCACGACAAGACCGCTAACAGTTTTTAATTGGCAACAGGTGCACTGGGTATCACGTTATGACGAAATTATACTTTTTTAAATCTGCTCACTGTCTGGTAGCGAAGTCAGGATCAAACGCGAGTTACTTGTTGGAGTTACTACAGTATTTTCAAATAATTAGATTGACAGAAATCAACGAAAGATTGCTCAACTGGACTTTCATGACGAGAAGTTCTTCCTTGAATACCCTGGATAATCCTTGAAGTAAGTTGGATTTTCTAGAAGCAACCTTCATCGATTTTTAGGGTGTTTTTTTGATTCGGAACAATTATGACAGCGCTAAACTATATCTCTACATTAGAAGCCTATTTGAATTTTCGTTTTTCAATCGTATTGAGTACTTGTAGCTTTCCAGTTTATCTGCGTGTTACAAAAATGCTTTTTGCATAGGAAATACGGGAAATGAAAGAAAATGTTCATTATACCTTAAGTTGCTTAGGCAATCAATTTTTAGTCTCTTAAATTCTTGGCCAATCAAGAGTCTGGCTATCTTATAAAGAGCTTCTTATAAAAAGAAACGCATTACACTACCCTCGCAACGGAGAGGTAGCGGTTGGCGAGCCGCGTTAGCGCTCTGAGCTTAATAATCACAAGTAATCTAGGATTTGAGCAGCAAGTTCGCGTCATGTAGTATGCATCATCGGCAGGCATTACAGCTAAGCCCCTAAGCTCTGGCGATTTACTCTTCATTCAAGGTAATGTTTTTTCCGACAAGGTAAAAAGTTCATGCTAATGACCAATGGAGGTTGACAAGATTTTTTTTTGAGAACTCGATGCTCAAGATTTAGAAAAAAATTGTTTTTCAAGCAATTACGCAAACCTTCTTAAGGTATACCCTATTCTACTGAAACATTTAAAAGTCTGCAACATCTAAATCGGTAACATTCTTTATACAGATCTAGAACGTTCTCTAAAACAAATGGAAAAAGGATTGCTCCCAACTCCGCAACCCCCACCAGGGTTGTACAGAACAAACTCCCTTTCTGGTCATATCGACATCACGGACTTCACTTCTTAAATGGATTTAACTGTTAAAACTAAACAAGTAAATGTTTATTTTATGCTTTTAGAATGTCTCTTGCATCTGAATACAACCTTACAACTATATCAACGATAATAACGAATTCAACAAGCCACGGAACAGACACGCAGCACACGCACACGCACTCGCATTGCCATCAATATCATTATGAACAGTTTTTCTTCGGCTTGCCAGAAGCAATGATTTGGGCGATCATATCGATAACTTGTATCGTTGTGAATATTCATATTATAAGAGGGATACTCAAAAACAAGTCCAGTTATAGGAGCAACCATCACATCTACCTATGTTCATTGCTGTCGGCAAATGTTCTTATGGGATTGGTCGTTCACCCATCCATTGCATACACGGCAACAGGGCATCAACTCTCATGCACATTGCATACAATCTTCACTACAGTTTCAGTTTTCGCTATCTATGTTTCGCTGTTATCAACCTTAGCTATCGCAATCAACCGCTATGTCTCTCTGAATGCTAGGACGGCTCATGCGTTTAATTTCATGCAGAAACGCAAAACAAAAAAGAAGCATCTTGTCATCGGGTCAATAGTATGGACCGCTTCGTTTATTCGTTGTATCCCTGTGATAGCCAGACCGCATGACCACACGCCCCCCGTGCTTATTCCCATCCTTATTATAACAATCGGAACAATCTATTCACTTCTTACTAAGAAGCTTGGGAGGTTCGCTAAACGAGCACGGGGGGATGGCAATCGCTCTGGATCCCTGTTGTACAGAAAATATAAAAACAGTATCAGATTCATAAAGGTTCTCATGTGCCTTCTGATGGCTTTTTGGTTTCCCTTCGTCACATACAAGGTCGTCAGTCTTCTATCTGGATGGAGAAACGTCATTTTGTCAACCGTTTTTATAAAAGCATTTTGGTTGGTTCCAGTCCTCGAGCCGTTTTGCTACCATTGGTTCCAGGCTCCAAAAAGAACGAGGCCAGCGCAGCCTGCTGCTGTTGCTGCTATACAGATGACTGAATTTCATGCAAGTGCAAAGATGAGTCAAAGTCAAGCAAAACAAGAAAGAACAGAACTGAAAGGAGTTTGACTACATTAATTAGAAATACAGTATAGGACACGTAGTGAAACCCGGGATTTTAAAGGAACTTCCGTATTTCCAGATTTCAAAATAGAATTAGTATTCCAGTGCCTCAATTGATGACTGAGCTAATTATTCAATTTAAGTTCCTGCCCTTTAATTAAGCGCAGTTCGTTGCACAGAATCGAGACGCGTGAGGGCCACTTCACTCCACAAAAGCGTACGAGATTTTCGTTAAAACAGAAGGATTTTCCAAGAGCTTTCCATAAAAACTAAAAGATTTCAAGCAATTTTGTTCGATATTTCCAAGGAGTGAACTGTCCCTCAAAGATGCGTTAATTGAAAAATGGCTAAGCCAGCTTTTGAAGAACTTAGTGATTTATCCTCCCTGTTTGGTTTCCTAACTATCAAAACAAAGGTGTAAGGTAAAGTAAAGGATCAGAAGGAGAAGGTCTTTATGCAGAAATGCTGATTTTGCTTTAAAGTGATGTTGAGGTCATCTCTCATCTTGTAGTGAACTCGCTCAGTTAAGCGTACCATTTGAAATCTA